>CANTAL010000038.1:0-20000 GCA_947650365.1 Chamaelirium japonicum | reverse complement strand
TGAGATGGGGTGATGAATGGATGGCTCACAATAGAATGAGTCATCGAAGTCCTCTATCGGTGGAAGCCGACAAGTGGTGTCAGCGGAGATCACCGGTGGAGGTGATCAGAGATTGTTTGTGTTGATTCTGGCCAGAGATCACACATGGAGCGACCGCCGTGGGTTGTCGAAGCAGGAAAATGCTATTTTGAGATGTAGCATCCCGGACCTCATATATATATATATATATATATATATATATATATATATATATATATATATATATATATATATATATATATATATATATATATATATATATATATATATATATATATATATATATATATATAGAAGATACGGGGTATAGGCTGGCGGTATAAATCGACGAAATGGGCAGCCACCCATTTGATGCCCCTAGGAGTCTTAGAATGTGCTGATTTTTTGTGAGCATAAGCATCTTATCTTAGATAGAACACCCACAAAAAATCAGCAAATTCTAAAACTTTTAGGGGCATCAAATGTAATATTTCAGATTAACGGTGATAACGAACGCTCGATAAAACTTCTAATATTTGATACCTCTAGGAGTTTTAGAATGTGCTGATTTTTTGTGGGTGTTCTATCAAAGACAAGGTACTTATGCTCACAAAAAATCAGCACATTCTAAGACTCTTAAGGGCATCCCTATTTTTTCGAAATAGGCTGGCAGCTCATTTTCCATTTTCTCTCTCTCTCTCTCTCTCTCTCTCTCTCTCTCTCTCTCTATATATATATATATATATATATATATATATATATATATATATATATATATATATATATATATATATATATATATATATATATATATATATATATATGGGCGCGGGGATGCTGGACCTGAGGTGCAGCAAGAACGCTGCACCTCGGCCTTGTTTGACCCCCCTAGAGGTTTTGGAATTGGATGAAATTTGGTGAGGGTGTTTTCTAGGGTAAGATGATCATCCTCACAAATTTTCAACAAATTCCAAAACTTGTAGGGGGGTCAAATGGTCGAAGCAAAATCTGCAAAATCTGTAGGTGACTGCAGATTTTGCAAAATCTGCGATTTTGCTTCGACCATTTGAGGCCCCTACAAGTTTTGGAATTTGATGAAAATTTGTGAGGATGATCATCTTACCCTAGACAACACCCTCACCAAATTTCATCCAATTCCAAAACCTCTAGGGGGGTCAAACAAGGCCGAGGTGCAGCGTTCTTGCTGCACCTCAGGTCCAGCATCCCCGCCCCCTATATATATATATATATATATATATATATATATATATATATATATATATATATATATATATATATATATATATATATATATATATATATATATATATATATATATATATATATATATATATATATATATATATATATATATATATATATATATATATATATATATATACAGTTCAGTTCTCTTGGGGGACGTCCCACATCCGTATATTGGGGGACAAAAAAATTTGAGGGACGAGGTTCTGTAATTTATTGATTTTTGGTGAGGATGATCACCTTGTTATAGATAGGACCCCTACCAAAAATTAACAAATTACATAACCTCTTGGTCCCTCAAATATGCTCTTCATTATCGACCGTCCATTTTAATCGTTAAATTGAAGAGCATATTTGAGGGACCTAGAGGTTCTATAATTTGCTGATTTTTTGTGGGGGTCCTATCTATAACAAGTTAATCATCCTCACCAAAAATCAGCAAATTATAAAACCTCTAGGTCCCTCAAAAATTTTTGTCCCCCAAGATAAGGATGGGGGACGTCCCCCAAGAGAACCATATTATATATATATATATATATATATATATATATATATATATATATATATATATATATATATATATATATATATATATATATATATATATATATATATATATATATATATGGGGGCAGGGAGTCTGCACCCGAGGTATAGCATTGTTGTTGCACCTCTCGCCTATTTACCTCCCTATAAGTTTTGGAATTTGATAAAATTTGGTGAGGGTGTTGTCTAGGGTAAGATGATCATCCTCACAAGTTTTCATCAAATTTCCAAAACTTCTAGGGGGGTCAAATGGTCGACGCAAAATCTGCAGATTTTAATAGTGACTGCGGACGGCTGATTTTGCTTCGACCATTTAACCCCCCTAGCAGTTTTAGAATTTATTGATTTTTTATAAAAATGATCACATTACCCTAGAGAACATCTCCACCAAAGATCATGAAATTCTAAAACTTCTATAATGACAAACAATGCCTGAGATGCAGCAACAACACTGCACCTCAAGTGCAGGCTTCAATAAGAAACTCTTATACGCAAAACATTATGCAGAACCAACCTAGAGGTTTTAGAATTTGATGATACTTGGTAGGCATGCTACCTATGCCATGTTTATCATCCTTACCAAAATTCATCAAATTCTAAAACTTCTAGGGGCATCAAATCTAAGAAGATTTACTGACAGCTCATAAAAACTATTAATTTGATTATCAAATTTGATGCCCCTAGAGGTCTTAGAATTTGCTGAATTTTGGTGAGGATGATCAATTTGGCATAGGTAGCATGCCTACCAAGTTATATCAAATTCTTAAATCTCTAGGTTCCTTTTACACAAGGTTTCGATTATAAGAGGTTTCTTACTAGATCGGGACCCTATATATATATATATATATATATATATATATATATATATATATATATATATATATATATATATATATATATATATATATGAGGAATGGGATCCTGCCTATCAAAGCAGGGTTTTTTCCTACTTTGATTCATTGTTTGACCATCCTAGAAGTTTTGGAATTTGATGAAATTTGGTAAGGGTGTTTTCTAGGTTAATATGATCATCCTCACAAATTTTCATCAAATTCCAAAACTGCTAAGAGGGTCAAATGGTCAAAGCAAAATCTGCAGTCACCGTTAAAATCTGCAGATTTTGCTTCGACCATTTGACCATCCTAGAAGTTTTGGAATTTGATGAAATTTGTGAGGATGATCATCTTACCCTAGACAACACCCTCACCAAATTTCATCAAATTTCAAAACTTCTAGGATGGTCAAACAATGAATCAAAGCAGGAAAAAACCCTGCTTTGATAGGCAGGATCCCGTTCCTTTATATATATATATATATATATATATATATATATATATATATATATATATATATATATATATATATATATATATATATATAGGAATGTTACAGTGAGGTGTGAGCTGCTAGTTTAGAAAGCGAGTTGCGGGTATTTTGACCCCCCTAGGAGTTTTGGAATTTGATGACATTTAGTGAGGGTGTTGTCTAGAGTAAGATAATCATCCTCACTAATTTTCATCAAATTCCAAAACTTATAGGGGGGTCAAATTATCGAGGGCAAAATATGTCATCGGTAATCACCGTTAAAATTTGCAGATTTTGCCTCGACTATTTGAGCCACCAAGAAGTTTTGGATTTGATGAAAATTGGTAAGGATGATCATATTACCCTAGACAATAACCTCGCCAAATTTTATTAAATTCCAAAACATCTAGGGGGGTCAAAATACCTGCAGCTCATTTTCTCCTACCGTAGCTCACAGCTAAACGTATATATATATATATATATATATATATATATATATATATATATATATATATATATATATATATATATATATAATACAGGGTATAAGCTGACAATCTAATTCGAAATTAGGCTGTCAGCTGCTATCCCTCCGATTAAAACCATCTAGCCGTCCATTTATTAAAAAAAAAATAGTTGTATAAGAGCTATACCCAATCTTCTCTCTCTCTCTCTCTCTCTCTCTCTCTCTCTCTCTCTCTCTCTCTCCCACGAGCGGTAGCCCCAGACCCTGACCTCCCCCCTCCCTGACAACCCTCCACCTCCAGCTCTGGCTCCCCCCCTCCGGCTTTCCCTCTGACACCCCATCTCCTCCGGCTACGTCTCCGGCACCCCCAGTGGTGCCCTTATCCTCCATCTCCCCCCTCCGGCTTTCCCTCCGGCACCCCCTCCTCTCCCTTCCGGCTCCGGTACCCCATCTCTGGCCCCCTTCCCCTCCGTCAGGCCAGTCGGACGAGTGAATCGCAGTCGCCCCCTCCTGTAGGCACCCCCGACCATCGAGGGTGCCTGCCAGAGGGGACGACTGTGATTCACCAGTCGGGCTAGCCTGACGAAGGGAAAGGTGGACCGAAAGGGAGGGGGGCTGTGATAGGCACCGGGGGGAGGGGGGCTGTGATCAACACCGAGGGGAAGGGGGCTACGATCGGCAAAGAGGGGAGGTGGGCTGCGATCGATGCCGGAGAGGAAGGGGGCTGCGATCGGCACCGGTGGCCTGGCTACCCCAACATGGCTGCGTGCGTTGGAGATCTGGGGCTGCCGCTCGCGAGAGAGAGGTGGGGGGGGATTGGGTACAGCTGTTATACAACTTTTTTTTTTTAATAAATGGACAGCCAGATGGTTTTAATCGGAGGACTAGTAGCTGATAGCCTAATTTCGAATTAGGTTGTCAGCTCATACCCCATATATATATATATATATATATATATATATATATATATATATATATATATATATATATATATATATATATGGGGCCGTTAGGTTGAGCTGTGAGCTGCCGGTTTAGAAAGTGAGTTGCGCTCACTTTGAACCCCCTAGAAGTTTTAGAATTTGATGAAATTTTGTGAGAGTGTTGTCTAGGATAAGATGATCATCCTCATCAATTTTCATCAAAGTCTAAAACTTCTAGGGTCATCAAATGGTCAAAGCAAAATCTGTCATCCGCAGTCACTGTTAAAATATACAGATTTTGCATCGACCATTTTACCTCCCTAAAAATTTTGGAATTTGATGAAATTTGGTGAGGATGATCATCTTACCCTAGAAAACACCCTTACCAAATTTTATCAAATTCTAAAACTTCAAGGGGGGTCAAAGTGAGCACAGCTCACTTTCACCAACGGCAACTCATAGCTCACTGTAACATTCCACATATATATATATATATATATATATATATATATATATATATATATATATATATATATATATATATATATATATATATATATATATATATATATATATATATATATATATATATAGAGAGAGAGAGAGAGAGAGAGAGACAGACAGAGAGAGTAGTGATACATTGCGGCACCCTTTTCGGGGGTATTTTCAGAATTTTTTTTTTTTGGGGATTGATCACCTACCCTTGGATTGGACACACAAAAAATTTCAACCCGATCCAAGACCTGTAGGCTATCCAAATGTGTTGATCAAAATGGCAAAAAAAATGAACGACCGATCAAAGATCAACACATTTGGACGGCCTACAAGTCTTGGATTGGGCTGAAATTTTTTGTGTGTCCAATCCAATGGTGGGTAATCAATCCACAAAAAAAATTCCAAAAATACCCCCGAAGGTGGTGGCCGCACGTTACCCGGCCACAATGTATCACTACTATATATATATATATATATATATATATATATATATATATATATATATATATATATATATATATATATATATATATATATATATATATATATATATATATATATATATATATATATATATATATATACAGGGGCGGACCTACATTGGGCCTATGGGGCTCAAGTCCCCCCTCACTTTGGAAAAAGTAAAGGTAAGTTACTCTTACTCCCTTGAAATTTAGCTTAAAAATATGTAACCCCTATAGTTAATTTTGTTCCAAATCACTCCCTAAAGCTTGAAATGTTAGCACAATACCCCCTTTTGTCAACTACTTGATTTCCTCACTTGGTAATTTTTATCTGATCGAAACTGAATTGAATGGGAGGGGGGTTAAAAATGTTATTTTTTTACTATAGGGGGGTTAAAATGTTTTTGAGCTAAACTTCAGCAGGGGAGGGGAGCCAAGTGTAATTTATAAAAAAAAAAAACATTTCTAGCCGGTTTGTAAACTTTTGGTTACCAACTTCACATGGAGGTGGCCCCCACCAGTCGCCACTGCCCCATCGGCCACCAACCTTTCGCCAATCAATGTCCACCACCATATCGCCGACCACCACCCCATCGCCACATGGTCCATCAGTCGCCGCTGGCCACCACCCGTATGTGCGACCCACGGTCGGCCTCGTCGGCCGCCGGCCACCACCCGTTACTGGCCACCAATGCCCACTACTGTCCGGTCGACTTCCACCACCATCTGCCACTACCCGCACACATGGCATCCCCGCAAAGTTCATCACATAGCCCTTAGTGAATGAGAATCGAGTGGGAATCGGGATCTATTTACAGGTTTTTGGGGGTATATATGAAATACCCCCTCCACCCAAAAAAAAAAAGGAGAGGATCTAGTCTATTATTTAAAAACCGTGCATCCTGATCGAGTCGGTTAGTTACAACTCCAAATTTTTGAAGGACTCCGGTGATCAAAATTCTCCTCCACTCGAAGTAAAATCCTAATACGTCTTTCGTTGTACGATTGAAGGAATGGTAGGGAAGTTGTCACACTATTTACCAAAGCATTCGACTGTGAGGCAATGATTATAGTTACTTTTTAATAATTATGACCCCCCTAAGAAAAAATCCAGGGTCCGCCATTGTATATATATATATATATATATATATATATATATATATATATAGAGAGAGAGAGAGAGAGAGAGCGAGAGAGAGAGAGAGAGAGAGAAAGAAACAAGATGCTACCTTTGAAAACTGTGTTTTTTTCTGCTTTGATAGGTCGCCGATGGCTATCAAAGCCTTGAACGACAGCAAAGGTCATTTGAACTCATAATTGGGAGGTGCTAGAAGTCACCGGAGGTGGTTACCGGGTGCGGATGTCCTCGGAGGTCATCGGATGAGATAGGGTGATAAATGAATGGCTCACAATAGAAGTAGTCATCGAAGTTCTCTATTGATGGAAGCCGACAGGTGGTGTTAGTGGAGATCACCTGTAGAGGTGATTAGAGGTTGTTTATGCTGATTCTGGCTGGAGATCACATCTGGTGTGACCGTGGTGGGTTATCAAAGTAGCAAAAACGCTGCTTTGAGAGGTAGCGTCCCGACCCTCATATATATATATATATATATATATATATATATATATATATATATATATATATATATATATATATATATATATATATATATACATTGCGGCCGCTTAACGTGCGACCGCCCCCTTCGGGGATATATTCTTTGAAGACCTGGTTTTCCCTGTAATTGAATAATTTAAAAATATTATTTTTATTATGATTAAATATTAGATGAGAGATCCTATGTCACTTACAAGGATATAAGTGCATAGGGATCGAGTTAGGGAGATAGTGCACAGAGGCTATGTACAAAAAAATATGGACTTTTCGTCTGATTGGGGCTATAAAGCCGTAACCCTGAAATTTGTGTGAATCTTTCGGGAGTACCTTTGCATTGATTAGGGGGTAGGAAACATCTACCCTGAGTAAATGTTTACTTTGTCCGGGCTTCGGGCTCACGTACAGAGAGTTAGGACTCCTTTTGTATATGAAGGGCAAATTGGTCATTTTAAAATTTAGACTTATTGTAATTAAATAAAAATTTATTTTGGGCCTAAAATTAATTAAAAAAAAGAAGTTTAAGGGATTAAGACTATTTTTTTGGATTTTTAATACTAAATCCTAATTCCGGGTTAATTAGCTCTAATCTAGTTTACTAAACTAAGTTAATTAGGTCCTAAACTTGATTAGCACTAATCTAAACTCTAAGAGATTGAGATGGCCATCAAGTTGGACCCTCCCCTCCCCAAGTGGCTACCCCCCCCCACCCCCCCCCCCCATGTGGAAGCACATGGGTTTTCCTTAGGTGGCAGCACGCTATTGGTTGGAGAAGCCAAAAGCCATTTGGCTTCCCCTCCCCTTCTCCCCTATAGAAGTCATCCTTATCCCTCCTCTTTGCAACCAACCTCAGTCCATGGCAGTCCCATAGAACCCCTTAGATCATATCCTTCCCCTCCCTAAATCCCAAGTAGAGCTAGCTAGTTTTTCTTGCAAGAAAAGAGGAGAAAGAGAACGAGAAGAAGAAGAAGAAAGAGAGAAAGGCCAAAGCTTTTAAGGAACTTCATCTAAGAAAATCAATGTAAACTACACACGTTGGAGTTCTAGTTTGTTAGATCTAAGATTTTTAGATCGTTGGGTGGAAGTAAAGTTTGATCTTGGGGTTTAAAACCCAAGATCCAGGTTGCTACCACTATAGGACATGTTTTGATTCAGTCCTTGATTAAAACTTTAAGATATGGTTGAAATTAAATTTGATTAACATAAAAGTTTTAGAAGATTTAATTCTGAGGAACTTATATGTAGGACTCATGAGATTTTGAGAGCATCTGTATGTCGAAATAAGTAGATTTATGTGAAATTTATATAATATATTTACTGCCAGCTATTTTAGGCAATCACTGCATGATCAAATAAATACCCAACTAAGTGATTTTATAAAAAGATCCATGTTTACTGCCAGGAATTTTACATAGTAGATTTAATCTTATGATCTATTTAAGTTAATTATGGATTTCTTAAATGGATTTTTAGTTAACATAAAAGTTATTAAGGGCATATAGATCTACAATATTTATTTATAGTAAAATGGATTTAAAATTCAATATCATACCCTAAATTAGAGATTTTCTCAGTTTTTAGGGCTTACTGCCAGCAGTCTAGAAATCCAAACTTATTGTACTACTAACTTGCTCAAATGAAATTGTATTTTGAATAACATTTGTATAACATTTATAGAGCTACAATATTCATGTAGATCAAAAATGGATTTGATTCCTAAATCCTATCCGAAATGAATGAATATCTCAGCCTTTTATTTTCAAATTGTGTTCTTGTTTATTTTTGAGTTTTTAGATGCTTTCCACAATTTGATCTTGTGGATCATATTATAATGAATAGTAGTGGCTAATATTGACTATTATTATTCATCATTGATGTAACATCTGTCCCAAACACACAAAATATTGTCCGCTTTACTTGTGCCCGCACGAGAACTTCCCAGGAATCCTAGTACTACTCTCGCCCGAGCACGCTTAACTACAGAGTTCTTATGAAATCCGTAGCGGCGCATGGTTTTAAAACGCGTCTTCTATGTTTAGAAGGGGAAATTATATAAGTAGCTCAGGATCTCCTTCTCTCCAAGCGAAGTGGGACTAACTCGTGGTCTTGTACACCTCACCTCACCTCACCTCACCTCATCCATCTTGTCATCCCAGCCTCAGGAGTCTTGGCTCTTGGCTATTGGCCTATTGGATCTTGGTCGTCACAATGCACCCCCCTCAGGGCTACACGTCCTCGTGTAGGGTTAAACCCCCCCATTGTGAGGAGAATCGGCTCTGATACCATTTTGTAACATCCACCCAAGCACACAAGATATTGTCTGCTTTGCCTGTGCCTGCATGAGAACTTCCGAGGGTGGTCACCCATCCTAGTACTACTCTCGCCCGAGCACGCTTAACTATAAAGTTCTTACAAAATCTATAGCTGCGCACGATTTTAAAATGCATCTTCTATATTTGGGAGGAAAAATTATATAAGTAGCTCATGATCTCCTTCTCTTTAGGCGATGTAGGACTAACTCGTGGCCTTGTACACCTCACCTCACCTCATCCATCTTGGCATCCCAGCCTCAGGAGTCTTGGCTCTTGGCTATTGGCTTATTGGATCTAGGTCGTCACAATTGACCAATAGGATTGACCTTTACTATTTATAGTTGACCTTCTTTATTAACTATTACTATTCATATTTGACTATAATGTTAACTACACTATTCATAATTGACCAATAAGGTTAACCTTTACTATTCATAGTTAACCTTTTAGGTTGACTATTACTATTCATCATTGACCCAAAAGTTGACTATTATAATTCATAGTTGACCTATATAGTTGACTTTACTATTCATAGTTGACTATAATAATTGACTTTTACTATTTATAGTTGACTTTTAATATTTATGGTTGACTTTTATAAATTGATTTTTACTAGTAATGGAGGTAGTTCAGTTAGAACACTTATATAGTTTAGTTAGGCCATCTTTTCGGTCCTGGAAGAGGAGGAGTGATTGGATCGATAGACGTTAGAGTGAGTGGTCATACTATCGCTTGTGACGGTTAAACCCATCACGTAACTCTAACATAAAGATAACCTTATAGATTCTAAGGACCGGTATGGTTGGATCATAGCCGATAACCGACCTTCAGGCCGGGGACCATATCAATATCCAAAAAAGGGGGTGGAAGCTCTGCCCTCTTTTCCTCCAAGTATTGAGTTAAGTCCCTAGCCTATCCAAAGGCGTTATCCCACTCTCTTTGAAGAGTGTGGCACCTGTAGGTCTAAGGACATGTGTGGCCTGGCCACAGTCGAGGAATGACTTTCGGGTCAGAAAATATTTTAAGTATACTAGAAAAGAGGCAGAAGCTCTGCCTGCTTTTGAAGTTTATATTAAGCTAAACCCTGAGTCATTCTAAGTTTACTAAGGTTAGGGTTAGTTTCTATTTGTTGCTTAGACCTTCTGGGATACCTATATTTGTGATCCGTTTGTTAGCCCTAGTTTAGGGGGAAGTAGTGACGCCACATTTGTCCAAATAAACCTAACCCACAATGACGCTTGTCGCGTAGAGTGTGGGTAGAATTTGTTATGTTTGGACTTGCACGGTTAGTGCATTTGACTCAGAAAGTCATCATGGCCCCTTGGGTAGGGATAAGTCTTTTGGATAGTGGTGGTTCCTTGCAGGTATCCTAAACTAGTGATGTCTATTATCTTAAGGACTTTTATTATAAAATACATAGTTATAATTAAGACACCTCGACAGTGTGCAGAGCATGCATCCTCTACCATCTTTTGGTTAAAGGATATTGTGTCATCCATCCACTGTGAGCGATGCATTATGTCATGGATATGTTAGGGTAGACATAATTTCAAAAAGTATAGGAAAGCCTTGCATAGCTGTTGTACAATTATCGTGTTGTAGAAGTCATATTCTCTGTCCTTATTTGGTTGGGGGAATGCTTCTCCTCCTCTTTGATGATAATGCACAGACATGCAGGACACTTAGGATAGTTGGATATTACAAGTGGAATAGAAAACGTCTGGTATGACAATGGTATCGCTATTGTGCTGTAGGAGTTGTGTCCCCTATCCTTGTTTGGTTGGGGGATGCTTCCCCTATCCACTAACAGTTATGCATAGCCACACATGTATTGTAGGATACTTGAATAGGAGGTATATTTGACAGTCACGGGATTATAATAGAAATAGAATAAATATTTGAGATGATAGAAATTATTTAGAGTTATAGTATAGCACTTAATGTAGTTAGGGGTCATGTCACCTGTCCAAATTTGGTTGAGAGGATATGTCATCTATCTATCGAAAGTAGTGTGGAGTTATGCGAGCAACATGTATATTATTGTATCGTGTGTATAATTGAATTCACCTTGAGCGGCTATGCCACAGCGGGTGATCAGGCCCTCGGGTCTGGTGTTGATCGTTAAGTCTATGACTTATGCTAGTATAATATAAATTATTTGTGACATAGTAAATCCTAACTAAGCATGCAGAAAGCGAGGTGATAGTCATGTGCGGACAGGTATAGACCTCTATCGCACACAGTTGGTGATCCCGTCGCCGCATGCTAGGGTAGAATCTATCACGTAAAACTAGGAATTGATTAAACCTGGTTCTTACGAGTGGCAAAGAGGTAGGGTCATTCCCTATTCTCCATGTTGTTTACCCAAACAGGTAGACGTGTGTTCTGTGTTCTAGCCCTAGTTTAGAGAAATAGTGATATTTTTGGGATTTTTTTTTGGATGTTGATCACCTACCCTTGGATAGCACACAAGAAAATTTTCAGCTCGATCCAAGACCAATAGGTCATTCAAATGTGATCAACTTTTATCAGTCGTTCATTTTTAATGTCATTTTGATCAACACATTTGCACAGCCTACATGTCTTGGATCGGGCTGAAATTTTTTATGTGTGCTATCCAAGGGTAGTCGATCAATCCCCAAATAAAGAGAGAGAGAGAGAGAGAGGAATGTTACAGTGAGCTGTGAGCTGCCGATTTAGAAAGTGAGTTCTGGGTATTTTTCACCCCTAAAAGTTTTGGAATCTGATGAAATTTGGTAAGGGTGTTTCTTAGGGTAAGATGATCATCCTCACCAATTTTCATCAATATCCAAAACTTCAAGGGGTGTTAGATGGCTGAATCAAAATATGTCGTCTGCAGTTATCGATAAAATTTGCAGATTTTGCTTCAACCATTTTGCCCCCTTAGAAGTTTTGGAATTTGATGAAAATTGGTGAGGATGATCATCGTACCATAGATAATACCCTCACCAAATTTCATCAAATTTCAAAACTTCTAGGGGGTTCAAGATACTTGCAGCTCATTTTATATATATATATATATATATATATATATATATATATATATATATATATATATATATATATATATATATTAAAGATGACTGTGGATGGTAGATTTTACTTCGACCATCTGACCCCGTAGAAGTTTTGGATATTAATGAAAATTGGTGAGGATGATCATCTCACCCTAGGCAACACCCTTACCAAATTTCATCAAATTCCAAAACTCCTAGGGGGGGTCAAAATACTCGTAGCTCACTTTCTAAACCAGCAGCTCACAGCTCACTGTAGCATTCCTCTCTTTCTCTCTCTCTCTCTCTCTCTCTCTCTCTCTCTCTCTCTCTATATATATATATATATATATATATATATATATATATATATATATATATATATATATATATATATATATATATATATATATATATATATATATATATATATATATATATATATATATATTATATAATAAGGGACAACGGTTGTGGGGGGGACAAATGAACTGAGACAAAGCAACGGCTGAGATTTATGCAGAGGAGGGGGGATAAACATAGCAAGGGTTGAGATTTAAAGAGATGAAACAAAAAGGGAGGGAAGGAGGGAGGAAAAAATTTAAAATTCAAATGGAAAGAGAGAGTTTGAAATTCAAACACAATAGTAAATACATGAATCTGGATATACTTGACCCGTTGGCAACAAATCTTGACTGTTCGTCGTTATAATTTGTATAGGATGGTGACTGCACAACTGTCCGTTTCATATAGAGTCCCGGTCCACGCCCCTTCATAATATCTCCCCGAGGTACATACACCATTTGAGAGGGGAAGAGAAATCATTTGAGAGAGAGAGAAGAGGGAGAAAAGCAGGCCCGCCCCGATGTCACCGTCGGAGTCCACGCCATCTCCAATCGCAGTCGACCCCCACCCTCTCTCTCTCCTCTGGCCCCTATCCGGCTCCGACCCCCTCCCTCTCTTTCTCCTTCGGCCTAGATCCGGCTCTAATCCCCTCCCTCTCTCTCTCCTTCGGCCCCGATCTGGCTCCGACCCCTCCCTCTCTCTCTCCTCTGACCCCGATCTCACCGTCGGATGCCTCCAAGACCCCCTCCCTCTCTCTCTCTCTGTCATGCAATCCAGCCCCAATCTCACTGTCGACCACGACCCCCTCCCTCTCTCTGTCATGAAATTTGGCCCTGACCCCCTCCCTCTCCCTCCCTCTCGTGATCCGTCAGTTGACCCCGATCACAGCCATCTCCGATCGCAATCGACCCCCTCCCTCTCTCTCTCATGCGATTTGGCCACGATCCGAGTCTGGAGCGGAGGTCCAGGCACTGATCCGAGTCCGGAGTGGGCTGGAGCCCAGATTCCAGGAGCTGGGGCTAAAATGGCCCCTTTGGGAGTAGGTGAGTTCGAGGATGGCGTCGCTGGGCGACAGACGGAACTCCAAGTAGTGTAAGGAGAAGTGGGAGGACATCAATAAGCACTTCCGGAAGACTAAGGACAGCGGCAAGAAGCGGCCGCAGCAGTCCAAGATGCCATCGTCGACATGCCCACTGACCACCCCACCTTCAAGCTCCGGGCCGGCTTCAACGCCAAGGGCGACAACGCAAAACCCATTGAGGAAGATGAGGGTGGAGATGAAGAGGAGGGCGATGGACAGGGGCAAGGCCTGTGGCAACAGCGAGTACTCCTGCACCCATGATCAAGCCAAGGTTAATCAATCAATCTCCATATCTTCTCTTCTCTCTCTAAGGTGAATAAGATCGATCATAAGGGATGATCTTGCCCGTCAAAGGTTGATTAGGAGATGATCCTATGTTGTTATTTCTTGCTAATGATATAGCTAACAAACATATTCGAACTGTGTGATCGAAGTGTGTAGAGGCCAGGGATCGAATCAAATCATCATCATGATGCATCATCACCTCCATTGCATTGTCCGCAACTTACGAGTCGAGAGTAGGAACAAAAGCTTCCCTTCCCTCTCTCGATTGCAGTAATTTTTTTCCTTTTTGGCCCGGCCCGCCGCTTCGTCTCCACGCTCGCTATATGATATTTACCTCCCCTCCGGCGACCCTCGACCTTAAGTAGCCTTTCTCGAGTCTCAACCAGATCGAAGGCACTCAAGCTGATGGACAGAGCTCCCGGGGCGATCTTCGATCAAAATCGCAAGAGGAAACATGTATCCTCTCTCTCTCTCTCTTTATCTTTTCTACACCGGAACACGCATCCTTATCCCTATCCATTAATTTGCTTGATATGCAGAGGATTCGAGCTGCGTGGTTGATGAGATGGAAGCGGCTCAACTGCCCAAGAGTCAAGGCTGTGCTGCTCTTCCCTCACTGCTCGCCGGTAGCTACGCAATTGACGAAGGGAGTAGATCACCAGCGTCCGTCAGTGCAACTGGTCGGTCGACTTCGGTGATGGCAGCGGCCCTGCAAGCGGCGGTTCCTTTTGGAACCCAAATGATAAGAGTTCCTTTTCGAATGAGCCGCTTTCTGTGAATTTTGTGAATTCAAGTCTGAATCTAGATACTCGAAAGAAGCTATATCTCAAAATTCGAGTCTGAATTTTGTTTAAAGGTATATCTCAAAAAAAGATTCAATTGAATTTTTGTGAATTCAACTAGAAAAACACCGAGTGCGATTCACATGTTTTATTTGCTTTGTATAGCTGACAAAATCTTTATTTCTGATATTGTTTGATGAAATGCATAATTCACCAAAAAAAAATCTGAATTTTTTTTCCGCGCCCCTTCGTCTACCCAGGTTCTCTCTCTCTCTCTCTCTCTCTCTCTCTCTCTCTCTCTCTCTCTCTCTCTCTCTCTCTCTCTCTCTCTTTCTCTCTCTCTCTCTGATGGTTTTTGATTATGCAATTTGATGGTTATTTCTTCCTCTCTCTGATGAGACATTTGCTGCATTCTTCGAATCTAAACATCAAATTTTTTTTACCAATTATTCGTGTGATGTGGAAAAAAATTATTTCGTTCTCCATCTGTTTTCATGGATTGAATTTTGATGCATAGCATAACCTCTGGTAAGAGAGGTGGATGGACTAAATTGTGATGCATAGCATAACCTCTGCTAAGAGAGGTGGATGGCCTCAAAATAATTCTTTTCTCTTCTTTTGTTTTTTTTTTTAGAATTTCTATTTTAAGAACTGAGCTTCTTTATTTCGTGTTTTTTAGATGGTTGATAACAACCTGTCAGAGATGTTTTCTACAGGTTGCCATACCACTGAGGGGAGAGGTCTTTGTTGCCTCAATACCATGTCGCAAGTCTTTGTCTCTCTCTCTCTCTCCATCATTTTGTGCTTTTTTTTTAAAGGTTATTTTGTGCTATTCATCATGGTCAAATGACCAAAATCCCTTGAAATCGACCAATGAGAAAGAGGGTGAAGGTCTAACCTCTTTAAGGAGTTGGAACAAAATCATTCTCAAGGCGTCGTGCATCATGCTGCATTTTCTTACGCCCAAATTGGGGTCTGCCACATCGTACATTAGATAGAGTGACAAGAATAGGGCAAACTCTCTAAATTTTTAAATGTTAGTACATTACCCCATTCTGTCAACTACGTAATTTCCTTATTTGGTAATTGTTATCTGATCAAATCTGACTTGAAGCTGGGCAAACTATAGTTTATTTTGTTAGCACATTACCCCTAAAGTGTTTTTTTTTTGGGGGGGGGAGAGTAAAGTACACTTTGCCCCTTGATGTTTAACCTTTTTAAGGAGTTGGAACAAAATCGTTCTTAGGGCCGACCCATGCATGATGCTGCGTTTGCTTACAGCCAAATTGGGGTCTGCCTCGTACATTAGATTGAGTTACACTGATAGAGCACATTTTGTATAGCTCACAAAATCTTTATTTCTGATTTTGTTTGATGAAATGCAGAATTCACAAAAAAAAAATCTGATTTTTTTTTCACGCACAGCCCTTTCCCTCGCTGCCCCTTCGTCTACCCAGGTTCTCTCTCTCTCTCTCTCTCTCTCTCTCTCTCTCTCTCTCTCTCTCTCTCTCTCTCTCTCTCTCTCTGATGGTTTTTGATTATGCAATTTGATGGCTATTTCTTTCTCTCTCTGTTGAGACATTTGCTGCATTCTTCGAATCTAAACATCAAATTTTTCTTACCAATTATTCGTGTGATGTGGAAAAAATTTATTTCGTTCTCCATCTGTTTTCATGGATTGAATTATGATGCATAGCATAACCTCTGGTAAGAGAGGTGGATGGACTGAATTGTGATGCATAGCATAACCTCTGCTAAGAGAGGTGGATGGACTCAAAATAATTTTTTCCTCTTCTTTCTGTTTTTTTTTTCAGAATTTTTGCTCTAAGAACTGAGCTTCTTTATTTTGTGTTTTTTAGATCTTTGATAACAACCTGTCGGAGATGTTTTCTACAGGTTGCCAAACTGCTGAGGAGAGAGGTCTTTGTTGCCTCAATACCATATCGCAAGTCTTTATCTCTCTCTCTCTCCATCATTTTGCGCTTTTTTTTAAAGGTTATTTTGTGCTATTCATCATGGTCAAATGACCAAAATCGCTTGAAATCGACCAATAAGAAAGAGGGTGATGGTCTAACCTCTTTAAGGAGTTGGAACAAAATCATTCTCAAGACGTCGTGCATCATGCTGCATTTTCTTACGGCCGAATTGGGGTCTGCCACATCGTACATTAGATAAAGTTACACGGATAGGGCAAACTATCTAAATTTTTAAATGTTGGTACATTACCCCCTTCTGTCAACTACGCAATTTCCTTATTTGTTATTTGTTATCTGATCAAATCTGACTTGAAGCAGGGCAAACTATAGTTTATTTTGTTAGAACATTACCCCTAAAGTGTTTTTTTTTTGGGGGGGGAGGGTAAAGTACACTTTGCCCCTTGATGTTTAATCTTTTTAAGGAGTCGGAACAAAACCTTTGTTAACACTTTGCCCCATGCATCATGTTGCATTTACTTACAGCCGAATTGGTGTCTGCCACATCGTACATTAGATAGAGTTACACGGATAAAGCACATTTTGAAATGTTAGCACATTACGTCTTTCTTTCAACTACGTAGTTTCCTTATTTGGTAATTGTTATCTGATAAAATATGACTTGAAGTAGAGTAAAGTGTAGTTTTTTAACTATATGGGGGTAAGTGTTTTTGAGCTAAACTTCAAGGGGCAAAGTGTAATTTACCTCCCAAAAAAGAAAAAAGGGTAAAGTACACTTTGCCCCCTGATGTTTAACTCAAAAACACTTAACCCACCTGTAGTTGCAAGATGGTTGATAATACATCAGATACAAGTAACACAACGTCTAAAAATTTGGTTTCCAATTGGATGGGTTTATCTTCATTGAAGTCTTAAGGAAAATTGGAAAAAACCCTCACCGGATGTTCCTTCTGCTTAGTTTTTTATTCAATTAATAATCTGTGAATTTGGTATAGAATCCTTGATGCTATATCTTTTCAGTATATTTCATTGATTTTGAGATTGCTTTTACTCATTTTTTTTTATTTATTAATCCATGAGTTTGGTGAAAAATCCATGAAACAATATTTTTTCAACATATTTCGTTGATTGTGAGTCATTTCTTTGATACTTCAGTTCTATATGACCTATAGTGCTATGTGGCCTTTATTTGAAAGAAGTTGCTATGATGAAGTTGCCATTGGATTAAATTTTCTCTCGAACATTTGAAAGAAGTTGTAATTCGTTTGAAGTTGTAATTTTCTCTTTGACATTTAAAGTTTCCATTGGATTTAATTATGTTTTGTAACATAACTCATTATGTAGTGGTCTCTAGCATGTACATAATATCTAAGTGAAATTGTTGACCTCCTTTTGAGTTTTTATGTTGACTTCAATTTCAATTAGTGTGATATGGAATATTGTGGTAATGCATTAGAAATATGTGTGGTTTATTTTTTTCTTTTTGGCTAAGCATTAGAAATATAGGTATGTGCATACATGAAGAGTACTGCATGCTTTCTTTGGAGGGGAATATTGCACAAGAATTTATGAAATGTGGGTATATGTGGCTTCATATCTATTAAGCCTTGAAAAGGTGGGTATATGCGGCTTCTTTTTGATTGAGCATTAGAAATGTTGGTATATGTGGTTTCTTATCTGTTATTCCTGAGAGAAATGTTTTTTTTTTCTGCCATCACATTCGGTTTCCAATAATTTCTGCGGAATTATTATTGTTGGGTCGATGCGGCTTCTTATCTGTTATTCGATGGCCGTAAGCAAGTGCAACAAATCAACCAAGTAGCAAAGATGTGCTTCTTTGAACAACATTTTTGCTATCAGATGCACACCATGCGGCGGATCGACCAGTGATGAGTTGACGGTGGAGGGAAGCGATTGGTGGCGGGTCGACGGGTGATGAGCCATTCAAGGTGTCGGTTGTAGTGCCGATAAAGTTGAAGGAGGCTAGGGGTGTGTTGCTGTCGAAAGTGGCCATCCCAGTACTGACAGGCAAGAGCATCTCTAGCCGCCGAAGGTGACAATGCCCATCACTACCTAGCATTAGCGCCCCCACTGAAGGTGGCCACTGTAGTGTTGACAGAAATATTATCAAATGTCTTAAAATACTATCACCACACTCGAAATATTCTTATCACATTTGAAATATTGTTCTCCTTTGAAATATTGCTGCCGATCTCGAAATGTTTTATTGCCACCTTCAAAATAGTCTCCTCCCTCAAAATTGTCACGTCCTTAACATTTTGTCCTAGAGGAGATAACGACGGTCCAAATTCATTTGGAGGAGGGGATAAAAATGAAGGGACATGATTCAGCCTCTCCACTTTCACTCACTTAAATAAGTTTAAATATTATAATATTTATTGAGAGAGAATAAGAGAGAGGATGAGAAAAAGCATCGAATGAGATCGGAGAGAGAGCAAGAGTATGAGAGACATCAGATGGTCTCCCACTTAAATCAGTTTTAATATTATAATATATGAGAGATCGGATGGTCTCCATGAGATATTGTTATCACCCTTGAAATTTTAATACCGCTCACGAAATATTGTTATCACCCTTGAAATTTTGTTATCTCCCTCGAAATATTTTGTAGCCACTTTTGAAATAATATCACAATTCTTGAAATATTATCTACGCCCTCAAAATATTTTACATCTCTCTCTAAATATTTTTCGTGCCCTCGGGCACGGGGTTTTCACTAGTATATATATATATATATATATATATATATATATATATATATATATATATAGAGAGAGAGAGAGAGAGAGAGAGAGGAATGCTTAGGTGAGCTATGAGCTACGGAAGGAGAAAATGAGCTACGGATATTTTGACCACCCTAGAAGTTTTGGAATTTCGTGAAATTCGGTGGGTGTGTTCTCTAGGGTAACATGATCATCCTCACCAATTTTTAAGGAATTCCAAAACTTCTAGGGTCATCAAATGGTAGAAGCAAAATTAACGGTTACTACGGATGGTAGATAAAGCTTCTACCATTTGATGACCATAGAAGTTTTGGAATTCATTGAAAATTGGTGAGGATGATCATGTTACCCTAGAGAACACACCCACCGATTTTCACAAAATTCCAAAACTTCTAGGGTGCTCAA
>CANTAL010000034.1:1697500-1879195 GCA_947650365.1 Chamaelirium japonicum | reverse complement strand
CTGTCCCCCATGTCCACACCCAGAATGGCCTTGCTGAAGCTTTTATCAAGCGCTTGCAATTAATAGCTAGACCATTACTCTTACAATCCAGACTTCCAATTTCTGCATGGGGGCATGTTATCTTGCATGCTGCTAATCTTGTTAGACTCAGACCTACTTCATACCATATTTTTTCTCCTGCACAACTTGTGTCAGGTATTCAGCCCAATATATCTCATCTTAGAAAGTTTGGATGTGCTGTGCATATCCCTATTCCCCCTCCAAATAGAACTAAGATGGATCCTCAACGTAGATTGGAGATTTATATAGGTTTTGACTCACCTTCAATCATAAGATTCTTAGAACCCTTAACAGGTGATCTATTTACTGCTAGATTTGTAGATTGTCATTTCGATGAGACAGTCTTCCCGCCGTTAGGGGGAGATAAAGAAGTTTCTAGGCAATGACCTATTCCCGAAGAACGGCGTGAATTATCGTGGAATACTTCCACTATGTCTCATCTAGATCCTAGATCTCTCCAATGTGAGGTAGAAGTAAAAAGGATTTTGCATTTACAAGATATTGCAAATCAATTACCTGATGCCTTCAATGATGCAACTAATGTAACTAAGTCGTTTGTTCCAGCCAAGAATGTACCTGCAAGAATTAATATTCCAACTCCCACTAATGAAACTGCTGCACGTCAGAAACATGGCAGACCTATAGGTTCCAAAGATTCAGTTCCTCGGAAAAGGAAGTTGAATGAGAAATCATGCCCTAAAACTCTAGAAGAAGTTAAGGTTCCAGAAGAACCTGGTCATAATGCTCCAGAAGAGATTATGGACCATATTTTTCCAGAAGAAAATATTTCCCAACGGCCAAATTTCCCTCAAACTCCTGAAGAGATCCCTGTAGTGATTATGGATAAGGTACCGGTACCGAATAATGAGATCTCAATATTCCATATGAGGGGTGAAATTTGGGACCGAAAGGAAATAGTCATCGATGACATATTTGCATACAAAGTAGCTACTGAAATAACAAAGGGCGATGATGAAGATAATGAACCACGTAGTATCTATGAATGTCGACATAGAACTGATTGGCCAAAATGGAGAGAAGCTATTCAAGCTGAACTTGAATCTCTCAAGAAACGTGGAGTATTTGGACCTATAGTACAAACACCAAATAACGTAAACCCTGTAGGTTTCAAATGGGTGTTTGTAAGAAAAAGAAATGAAAATAATGAAATCGCTAGATATAAGGCAAGGCTTGTAGCCCAGGGATTCCTGCAGAAACCCGGGATTGATTATGAAGAGACCTATTCCCCTGTTATGGATATAGTTACATTTAGATATCTTATTAGTCTCACAGTTTCTGAAAAACTAGAGATGAGGCTAATGGATGTCGTAACGGTATACCTATACGGGAACCTAGACACAGATATTTATATGAAAATTCCAGAAGGATTCAAGTTGCCTGAAGCAACATCAAAAGTCCCAGAAGGATTCAAGTTGCCTGAAGCAACATCAAAGAGTGCGCACTCGATAAAGCTAAGACGAGCATTGTACGGCCTGAAGCAATCCGGAAGGATGTGCTACAATCGCCTTAGTGAATACTTGTCTAGGGAAGGTTATAAGAATGATCCCATATGCCCATGCGTTTTCATAAAGAAATCAGAAAATGGATTTACTATAATTGCAGTTTATGTGGATGACATAAACTTGATTGGGACTCCTGAAGAGCTCAAGAAAACTTCTGATTATCTAAAAAGGGAGTTTGAAATGAAAGAACTTGGTGATACTACGTTTTGTCTCGGCCTGCAGATCGAGCGTAACTCTAGTGGGATTTTAGTACATCAATCCTTATATACTGAAAATTTGTTAAAGAAATTTAATATGGATAAATGTCACCCACTAAGCACTCCCATGGTAGTTAGGCCTCTTGATATTCATAAAGATCCATTTAGACCTAAAGAGGAACATGAAACTATTCTTGGTTCTGAAAAACCGTATTTAAGTGCTATTGGTGCTTTATTGTATTTAGCTCAATGTACTAGACCAGATATATGATTTTCTGTTAATCTATTGGCTAGATACAGTTCAGAACCAACTCTTAGGCATTGGAATGGAATAAAGCAAATATTTAGATATTTGCGAGGAACCACTGATATGGGATTGTTTTATTCTTGTGGTACTTCTCACTTGATTGGTTATATTTTTTTTGCTTATTTAGTTTTCTTTAGGGTTTTTTTCAAAGTTTTCTCTCTGACCCCCATAAGGGTCGATCCCAAACAGGGTATGCATTTTTGAATAACAATGCAGCTATTTCTTGGAGATCGACCAAACAAACACTTGTGGCTACATCATCGAACCATGCTGAAATATTAGCCCTGCATGAAGCAAGTAGAGAATGCGTATGGTTGAGGTCACTTGTGCAGCACATCAGAAGCAGTTGCCAGTTGGCTTCAGTTACCAAAGAGCCGACAGTTATCCACGAAGATAATGCCGTATGTATTGCTCAAATTCAAGCTGGCTTCATCAAGGGAGATCGAACAAAGCACATCTCACCAAAGTTTTTCTACACCCACGAACTTCAGAAGAAAAGGGAGATTGAAGTCAAGCAAGTACGGTCAAGCGACAATCTTGCGGATCTCTTCACCAAAGCTTTGCCCAAGTCTACTTTCCAGAAGATGGTGCACGGCATCGGACTGCGACGGCTCAATCACCAAACAAATTAATGTAATCAGGAGGAGATATAATCAGGGGGAGAGATGTAATAATGTAATCAGGAGGAGATATAATCAGGGGGAGAGATGTAATAGTGATAATGTAATAGTTAGGCGGAGGGCATTCTGAAGATGCAAATTTATGCGCGCTGTACTCTTTTTCCTTTGGTAGGGTTTTTCCCACAGGGTTTTCCCATCAAAGGTTTTAACGAGGCAGCATTATGCGCACCCACCATAGTTCCTGAAGAACTAGTTCCTGAAGAACTAAGATTGTACTCTTTTTCCTTTGATAGGATTTTTCCCACTGGGTTTTTCCATCAAAGATTTTAATGAGGCAATCATTGATAAATGGTGGTCATCTAAGGGGGAGTGTTATGAAACGGTGGTTGCATCGGATATAGATGCCCACCGGATAAATACCCCTAGATTTATGGGATAGGAGATTTCCTCGTCTCTATCCCAACCTCCAATTATGCCTATATATAGGGGGGTAAATGAATAATACTACACCTTTTTCCCAACACGTTATCAGCACGACCCAGATCTCGTCCTGCGGCCCCAACCCGGCAAACCCCATCGACAGAGAGAGGAGAGAGATCGAAGAGAGAGAAGAGATCACAGAGAGAGAGGAAGAGAAGAAGAGAGAGAGAGACTTTCTCTCACCAGCTTCGACCCCGTCCTCCTAGACTCCGGCTTCGACCCCGTCCTCCCCGACTCCGGTTTCGACCACGTGAACAAGGTATGGCTCGTGACCTTCTTTGTCCGCCGTACTACATCACAATCAGTCGGAGACCCTCCTCCTCCGCGACCACGACCGACGGCACTGCGCGCAACAACCGGCCGCACGACCCGACGGCCGCCACCTACGCATGACCGGCGACGTGGCCGGCACCGCCCGGCGATGATCTCGGTCTCTTATCAGGGACCTCTCACTAAGTCCCCACCCCCACCCCCACCTAGGGGTTGTAATGGGTCGTGTCGGGTCGGGTTCGTGTCATGTCTAGTTTCGGGTTGTGTCCAAAACCCCTAGACATGGACCCGACCCGTTTAACTAATCGTGTGTAGATCCTAAACCCGTACCCGACCTGTTATAAATGGGTAGACCCGATATGACCCATTTACCACACTGGTTTATCCAGTTGACCCGATCCGACTCCACCCAACCTAACCCGATAGACCCGCTGATACTATATATTACAGTATCGGATTGCGGGTAGACCCGACCCGACACGACCCGTTGAATAGTAAACGGGTCTTCCCGGGTCTACCGTGTCCAGATCCTAAACCCGGACCCGACCCGTTTATTAAACGGGTCTATCGTGTCGACCTATTTACGACCCGAACCCGTTTAGCCCTGACCCAGACCCGCTAACTCCGTGTCGGGTCTGCCGTGCCGGGTCCGAAATTGCCAACCCTAACACCCCCCCCCCCCCCCCCCCCCCCCCCAAAAAGAAAAAAGAAACAATAAAAAAAAAGAAAGATTTTCTAGTTAGTAGACGACTAAAACTAAAGCCATGCTATGTGCGGTTCAACGGAAATGGCGATCGAGCTCTACGGCACACACGTGTCGTCCACTTGATGCGTGGACTCGATGACCAAAAGTGCACAAGCAAATGCATAGGAGCTTATGACAAATTAAAGAAAATATTATAAACACGATTTGTCCAAAGCCTTCATGGAATGTAGCTTTCATCTCTTTTGATTATAGATTCTTAATACGATTCTTTGTGTTAAACTGTGTCTTTGACACAGAGCTCTGCTGGATCTGCGAATGCATCCTCACGGTTAACCCATTGTTTCCCTCTCATGTGGTCGCAGGATCAAATCTCAGATTTGTCTTATGTCTTGTGTTGTGGCGTATAGATAATCTTAGTTAAGAAATGAGTATAAGGCTGGGATTATACAGATCAAGTGTATCTCACCATAGAAATCATGATTGAAAACATACAAGATGTTACTAGTTGGGTTTCTACACGTTTGATAGCAATCAAGAGCAACGAGTGGTCATTGGGAATCTATAGGTATGTCTACAGATAAAGGTTTTGAGCCAAGAGAAAGGAAAATATAACGTATCGGTTAAAGAAGATGGCGTCGAGGCTCGTGTAAATCACGATGCCCATGAAAAGCTTTAATCGTCGCCGATAGAGTGTGCTACGGCCTCCGACGATAGTAACAGGGTTCAACGATGATCCGCCCCATGCTCCAGCACCTAAGAGGGGACTGATGGGACTCTCGGTGTACTCCAGACACACCAAAACAACCGAACATAAATAGAGAGGAACAAGAATTTCTTCTATGTGTCTCTGACTTCCTTGAACCCTCTCTTATATAGAGCCCTCCACCAGAGTCATTACACCACAGTAAGAGAGAGAGATCCTATAGGTATGTCTGCAGACAGAGGTTCTAGGCCAGGAGAAAGACAAATAGAACTTACTGGTTGAAGAAGATGGCATCAAGGCTCATGCAGATCACAATGCCCTGAAAGCTTTAACCACCGCTGCAAGAGTGTGCTTCGGCCTCAGACGATAGCTCCCTAGAGTTTAGCGATGGTCAGCCCCACGCTCAGCACCCAGGACTAGGATCGATGAGACTCTCAACGTACTTCAGACAAACAGCAGAACAACCGAACAAATAGAGAGAGGGAGAATAATTTCTTCCTTCCCTGGACCCTCTCTTATATATAGCTCTCCACCAGAGCCATTACACCATGGTAAAGATTGACACCCTATAGGTATGTCTTCAGACAGAGGTTCTAGACCAGGAGCAAGGGAAATAGAACTTATTGATTGAAGAAGATGGCGTCGAGGCTTGTGCAGATCACAATATCCTTAAAGCTTTAATCGTCGCTGACAGAGTGTGCTTTGGCCTCCGACAAGAGCTCCCCAAGGTTCAACGACGGCCAACTCTAGGCTCTAGCACCCAGGACCGGGACCGATGAAACTCTTAGCTCCAGACGAACAACAAAACAACCCAACAGAAAGAGAGAGAAGAATCATAATTTTTTATGTTTGTCTCTGACTTCCCTGTAGCCTCTCTCATATAGAGACCTCGATCAGAGCCATTACACCACAGTAAGAGAGACGTTATAAACATTACAGACTTAGCCCACAATGGTTGGTAATACAAGTATTAATCCGCAACCATTACTCTTCTGTAATGTCTGTATAATACAGTCTTAACCAAAACCGAAGAGAAAGATTAAATAAATCCCAAAAAGTATCACAAAGTCTATTCGCGTCCATATGACTCATGAGCCGCAACCGTGAACCAGCCCAACCCCGCACGTGCATGCGTGTGCATGTGGTGGACCAAGCCTTGGCTCTTATAAAGTTACAAGACCCTAAGGGTGGAGTTATATTAATATGCAACTCTAGCCCCCCCTCCCCCTATGGGACTAACATACATTCTCATTCTCAAAATAAAAACCAAGTCTTTTGTAACAATTATGAGATTTAGAATTCAATGGCTTATAGAAGAAAAAAAAAATTACGGAACAAACACATAATTTATCATGGAAACTCTCTCTAATCGAGAGGGAAAAAACATGAGCAGGCCAAGGACGATTTTCCATTAAATCTAAAATAACAAAAAATGGATCTCTCATGGATCGTATTTTACAAGCTCTCTCTCTCTCTCTCTCTCTCTCTCTCTCTCTCTCTCTCTCTCTCTCTCTACTCAATTACATTATTATAGAAGAGTAGAAAGAGAATTCATAAAAGTCTATGCAATTGTTTTGGTCTTCTACTTATAACCTTTTCTGGTCAAAGTGGTTATCAGATCCTATAGTTACAGAGTCCAGTCAAAGATAATCATTACAATTCAGTTATTACAACTGTAATCCAACTGCATTAACAAGTAACTTTTGTCATGTCAGCATCCTTGTAACTGCCATCACCTCCTCCACGCATTTCAATATATGTAACTTGCATGAGAAGTAATCTTTTACCTCCACGTTAGTAAAAGTTCATCATTACTTTCTTCCCACTTGCGCTTAAAAGGTTAGCGACTTGGAGGCTAAAGAAATATGGGTAGGCTGAGAGAAAACAGACCAATTTCTGTAAAACAGTTAATCCTCGCTCTTCTTCTTCGAAAAGTTATCAAGCTTTCACCAAGTCTTATGTTGTTATGAGTTTACAATATTCTTCCTAACTGTCTCGAATGAGTTATCAAACCTTTTTCATACCTTTCGTGTCTTAAGGCTTATGGCCAAAGCTATAAAGTCACGTGATAATCTCTGACCAGCTCTTTGTGTCATCTTAATAAGTTGACAATGATTATATGTTCTCTTAATCATATATCATCTTCTTCTGTGCTCTATAAAGAGTTTATCAGGAACTTTTCTTGTAGACCATTAGTTCTAGGTAAAGAGTTATTACTAGCACCAATTATCATATCGCCCTATCTTTGAGATGATGATGGCATGCTAGTAAATACTTCGCATATCTTTTGCCCTGTTTTGGTTTATAATTTTTCATAGATGATGCCACATGTCCATCTATATTTATGCACCTACAAAAACCTTTTCTTGGATGGGGGAGGTATCTCACCCTTCCAATAATAAATTCAAGGTGTAAAATATATTTTCAGTTTAAATAACTGGAGCATTTGTAATTCCTAGAGTTATCAATCTTCATTCTGACAAGGGTCAGGATTGACTGACCCATGAACTTTTGACCCATATTTGACTCATCATCCTAATCATTGGATTTGGGTTTCAGAATGTACTAATTTTTTGTAAAGGTGCTATTTATGATATGTTGATTATCCTAAAAAAAATATGCACATTCTAAAACCTCTTGGTGCATCAAAATACTTTTTAAATCAACGGTTGAAATTGACGGTCGAAAATGCTTATAACATTTAATGGCCCTAGAGGTTTTAGAATGTGCTGATTTTTTGTGAGGATGATCAACTTGCCATAGATATCACCTCTACAAAAAATTAGCACATTCTGAAACCTGAATCCAACATTTAGGATGATGGGTCAAAATATGACACATCCGATCCTGACCCTTCTGACATGTGTCATGTTGTAATGATGCTACTCCAATATTGTCATTTACTTGTGTAATTGGATATTAAATTGTAACATCCGCCCCAAACACACAAGATATTGTCCGCTTTGCCCGTGCTCGCACGAGAACTTTCCAGGGAGGTCACCCATCCTGGTAATACTCTCGCCTGAGCACGCTTAACTACGGAGTTCTTACGAAATCCGTAGCGGCGCACGGTTTTAAAACGCGTCTTCTATGTTTGGGAGGGAAAATTATATAACTAGCTCAGGATCTCCTTCTCTCCAGGCGATGTGGGGCTAACTCATGGCCTTGTACACCTCACCTCACCTCATCCATCTTGGCATCCCCGTCTCAGGAGTCTTGGATCTTGGCTATTGGCCTATTGGATCTTGGTCGTCACAATCCACCCCCCTTAGGGCTACACGTCCTCGTGTAGGGTTAGACCCCCCCCATAGCGAGGAGAACCAGCTCTGATACCATTTTGTAACATCCGCCCCAAACACACAAGATATTGTCCGCTTTGCCCGTGCTCGTACGAGAACTTTCCAGGGAGGTCACCCATCCTGGTAATACTCTCGCCCGAGCACACTTAACTACGGAGTTCTTACGAAATCCGTAGCGGCGCATGGTTTTAAAACGCGTCTTCTATGTTTGGGAGGGGAAATTATATAACTAGCTCAGGATCTCCTTCTCTCCAGATGATGTGGGGCTAACTCATGGCCTTGTACACCTCACCTCACCTCATCCATCTTGGCATCCCCGCCTCAGGAGTCTTGGATCTTGGCTATTGGCCTATTGGATCTTGGTCGTCACAATCATGCCACACGTATGCTTGTAATTTAACTGCACACCGCTTATTAATTTTGTCGTGGGATCATGAACAATTGAGAATAATTCACTGTTGATTCTTCTTTTCTTGGACTCAATATTTTAAAATAAAATTTTTCTTTCCATAAATTACTTTGCTATCCTAAATTTTTTTCTCTACTACTTTTCATTTTCATTTTCTTCTTCTGATTTCACTTCAATCATGTCCCTCATTGTTTTCGATCTTTTATATGATATCTTTATCTGTTATCGTTGAAGCGTTGTCTTCAACCCTTAACATCATCACTTCTAGCCTTCTGGTTATTCTTTTGTCCAAAAAGCATGAGGATTTCCTCACAACTCTTTGAAGAGAGTATCATCTGTCGGACGATATACTCATTAAGATCCACCATGCCCGTGGCACAATGAGGAGACTAAAACAATTGTTTTTGTTGGTCATTTTCTTGCAGGAATAAGGTTTCCCCTTTCCGAAATTGTTGTAGTTTTCTTCGTAGGATGAACCTCGCTCCAAGCCAACTGTTAGGAAATGACTGGAGAGTTCTTACTTGTTGTGAAAGACTCCTCTATTCTGCTAACAATACTCTTAGAACCGACTATAGATATCTCCATAGTTCTTTCATTATTAAAGAATCCAAGATGACTTCTCCTTCCCTGAATTTTGAAGGGAAATCTTATTACTTTTGTTACCAGAAACCCTAGGAGGGAGAGAAATAGAGAGACGACTAGGGTTTGGGAGAATAGCGGACGATTCTCATTAGGGCAAATAGCCACGAACATATAGGCATATACATGTATAGGGAATGAGTCATGTACACCTAACTCATATGTATAACCTACAATATACATTAACACCCCCCTCAAACTCATGGTGGATCAAACACCGAGTGTTTGCTAATAAGAAACCGAAAACGAGAAGAGGGATGTGACTTTGTGAAAAAATCAGCAATCTGCTATGCGGAAGATACATAGGGCAAAGAGATAGTGCCAGTCTCGTACTGCTCTCTGGAGAAGTAACAATCGAGCTCGATGTGCTTTGTCCGCTCATGAAAAACCGGATTACTAACAATCTGAATAGCACTCTTGTTGTCGCAATGAAGAGTTATAGGGCCAGAAGTAGCGACACCAAGATCACGAAGAAGACGCCATAGATAAACAACCTCGTTAGTCGTAGTAGCTATTACACGAAACTCGGCCTCAGTGCTAGAGAGAGAGAGACAACCTGCTACTTCTTGCTTTTTCAGGAGATTAGAGTCACCCAGAAATAGACAATATCCAGTAGTAGAGCGATGAGTAGTCGGGTCACCGGCCCAGTCAGTATCAGAATATGCACGTAGAACCATAGAGAAGGTCGAAGGAAAAAGAAGTGACCTAGTAATAGTGCCTCGTAGATACTGGAGGACCCGAAGAATGAAAGCATAATGAGCCGAGTGAGGTGCATCCACGAATTAAGAATTCTGACTGCATGTGCAATATCCGGCCTAGTGATGCAAAGATAAACAAATTGACCAACTATCTTTCGGTATCGGGATAGAGGCTCACTATCAGCAGGACGAAGCTTCATATGAAGCTCAAAAGGAGTATCAACTGTCCGACAGTCATAAAGAGCAGCACGATCCAAGATATCAACTGTGTACTTCTGTTGAGAAAGCAGAATCCCTTGAGCACCTCTAGCAACCTCTAGGCTAAGAAAATAGTGCAGGGGACCAAGGTTCTTCATCTGAAACTGACTCTGAAGATGCTGCTGAAAAGAGACTATGGCCCTAGAGTCATCACCAGTAAGGAACATGTCATTAGCATAGAGAAGGATGCTAGTCCTACCTTGGGGGGCAGTCTGCACAAATATAGAGTGATCTTGGAAACTCTCCACAAAGCCAATCTCCATAACTATATGACGAAAACGCTTAAACCAGGCACAAGGAGCCTGTTTGAGTCCATAAATAGCCCGATGGAGATGACAAACATGCTGATAGGGCGTGCTGAGACTAAGAAGAGATTGCAAATAAATAACCTTGGAGATATCACCATGAAGGAACGCATTCTTCATATCCATCTGAAGCAGGCCAACCTTGAGCAGCAACAACAACAAGAAGGGTCCGAATGGTGGTCATCTGCGCCACCGGAGCAAAAGTCTTATCATAATTAATCCCGTACTTCTGAGTAAGCCCCTGACATTGAGACAAGCCTTGTACCGATCAATAGATCCATCAGGACGACGCTTGATTTTGAAGACCCACTTGCAGCTAATGGGCTCAATACCAGCAGGTAGAGGAACAACCTTTCACACCTGAGTCTGCTCAAAGGTCTCGAACTCCTCAGCCAAAGCATGCTGCTATATACGGTATTACAATGCCTCTCTATAGGACTTGGGCTCTCTGTCAGTGTGAAGGGAGGTAAGGTAAGCAGTGAACAAGGATGAGTAGGAAATGACTATAGTAAAGCCAAAATGATCAGGAGAGCAGCCAAAGTGGTCGGGGTGGTGGTGCTCGTGCTGGGGATAGCGAGGAGGAGTGTTAGAATCTACATCCGATAGAGTAAGGCTGCTCAAGGTAGACGGCGTACTAGAGAAGTCACTGTCAGACAAAGTTTGAACAGACAAATGGGCAGACTGACGATGATGAGAATACACCTGAGGAAAGGGTGAAACAGGTAAAGGGGATGATGGACCCAAGGGAGAGGAAGGAGACTCAGGAGAAACATCATCTGAGATGGAAGGACAAGAAGGAGAAGGGACTACTACTGTAATAAGAGGTAAGGGCTCAAGAACATGAGCAAGAGGAGAAGTAGTAGCTGGAGGAGAGGATGTCGTAGAAAAGGCCTGAGGAGACACGGAGGAAGGAGCAATAGGAATCTCAAGAAATGTGAGATTTTGAGACACAACAGAGTAATAGGGAACATCCTCAACAAAGAAAACATATCGAGAGATGCAAAGACGATGAGCCAAGGGGTCATAACAACAATAACCTTTGTGCTCAGAACTGAGCTCCAAGAGCACACACTTACTGGACCTAGCCGAAAGTTTGTTATGTTCGTGGGAAGGAAGAAGAACAAAGCATGTGTACCCAAAAGTACATAACATGTTGTAGTCGGGAGGGGTGCCATAGAGGTGATCAGAGGAGAAACACTCGAGAGGACTAAGGAAGGGATGATGTTAATGAGATTGATAGAGGTTAAAATAATCTCTTCCCAAAAGGTGCGAGGAACGAATGAGGAGAGAAGCTGAGCCCGAGCTGTCTCAAGGATGTGATGATGTTTTCACTCCGCAACCCTGTTCTGCTCATGGGTATGTAGACAAGATTATTCGAAGAGAGTCCCATGGGACTGAAAAATAGAGCACATAGTAGATGAGAGGTACTCATGAGGTCAATCAGACCAGAAGGTCTTGATACTAGCATGGAACTGAGTATGAACCATGGTTGTGAAGGTCTGATAGACCTCAGGAATGTCAGATCGTTGACGAAGAAGATAAACCCACGTGAAACATGAATAGTCATCAATAAAACATATATAATAAAAATAACTATTTACAGAAAATAAAGGTGCAAAATCCCAAATATCAGAGTGCGGACCTCGACAAACTAGAAGAAAAGGGACTAGCTAAATTGTAACATCCACCCCAAACACCTAAGATATTGTCCGCTCTGCCCGTGCCCGCACGAGAACTTCCCAGGGGGTCACCCATCCTGGTACTACTCTCGCCCGAGCACGCTTAACTACGGAGTTCTTACGAAATCCGTAGCGGCGCACGGTTTTAAAACACGTCTTCTATGTTTGGGAGGGGAAATTATATAAGTAGCTCAGGATCTCCTTATCTCCAGGCGATGTGGGGCTAACTCATGGCCTTGTATACCTCACCTCACCTCATCCATCTTGGCATTCCCGCCTCAGGAGTCTTGGCTCTTGGCTATTGGCCTATTGGATCTTGGTCGTCACAATCCACCCCCCTTAGGGCTACACATCCTCGTGTAGGGTTAGACCCCTCCATAGCGAGGAGAACCGGCTCTGATACCATTTTGTAACATCCGCCCTAAACACCTAAGATATTGTCCGTTCTGCCTGTGCCCTCACGAGAACTTCCCAGGGGGTCACCCATCCTGGTACTACTCTCGCCCGAGCACGCTTAACTACGGAGTTCTTACAAAATCCGTAGCGGTGCATGGTTTTAAAACGCGTCTTCTATGTTTGGGAGGGGAAATTATATAAGTAGCTCAGGATCTCCTTCTCTCCAGGTGATGTGGGGCTAACTCATGGCCTTGTACACCTCACCTCACCTCATCCATCTTGGCATTCCCGCCTCAGGAGTCTTGGCTCTTGGCTATTGGCCTATTGGATCTTGGTCGTCACATGAATGCTTAGCCAACTAACATCCAGTACAAAAAGAAAAAGTAGAAAAGAAACATTGGCCTAAAGCTCCAGATTGGAAAAGGCTTTTAAGCCAAGAGTCAGACACATGACCTAATCTCATATGCCACAGGTCAGTATTAGAAGAGACAACATCACAGAAGACCGAAGGAGGAACAGTAGGTAAATGAAGATACTCCAAGTGGTATAGTCTGCCAGCCCTACGAGCAACACCAATCCTCTGTCCCAAGCGTGGATCCTGCACAACATGCACAAGAAGAGAAAGAAAAGGTAACTGTCAGGTCAGAATTACATATGCTAATAATAGAAATTAAATTCATGCAGAGTTGAGGTACATACAAAAACCAAAGGTAGGGAAAGAAGACCAGTAGGGTCTGAGGCGGTAGTGATAGATCCAATCTGCGAGATGGCTAAAAAAGAGCCATCTGCAGTGTGGATCGGCGGTAGTGATAGATCCAATCTGCGAGGTGGCTGAGCATGCAGTAAGGATGGAGTGGTCAGGAGTCATGTGATGAGAGGCCCTATAGTCCATAATCCAAGGCACAGAGGTACCCGAGGTGACAGAGAAGGCAGAGGGTCGAAGGAGCTAGAAGCAGGCTATAGAAGGAACTACTCAAAATGTATCTCGAGACACTGAAGGTGATCCGTCGTAGTAGTATCAGCAAGGATGGCACCAACAACTACAGTAGTGGGTTAACCACGGTTATGGGGCCCCTCACGCTTCTCTGGATAAAGCTACCAATAAAAGACCGTGTGCCTCAGCTTGTCACAGTGGATGCACCTCCGAGTATCAGACGGGCCACCGGACGTGCCAGAGGAACGAGAGGGTCCGCAAAAGAGTGGAGCAGTGGGAGTGGGTTGCGTAGGTGGAGCAGCTGCAAGAACACCCTTAAAACTAGAGGGTACCGAGGTCCGAAGAGCTGCAACAGTGCGAAGACGGGTTTTCTCGGCAATAAGCTTAGCTACAGCAGCATCAAGGCGAGGAAGGGGATCCCTATAGATTAGTTGTCCTGCGAGGGGAGAGAACTTGGGTCGAAGAGCCATCAGTAACATGTAGAGCTGTTATCATTTCTGAAAGAACTGCAGCTCACGCTAGGAGGCACTGACTCTGGACACCTCCAGCAAAAGAGGCTCCAAAGCCTAAAGCTCACGCCAGTAGCCACACATAAGGCAGTGAAACTGCTGAATCGATTGCTCTCTCTGCTGAACAGACTGAGCTTAAGAGAGAAGCTGATACACTCGGGCCCCACTCTGCTCCACAAGATGAGACCAAAGCTCTGCCACAGTAGTAAAGGTGACAGGTCAGATCGAAGTGAGCGGTCAACCGAGGCAACCAAAACGCCCTGACATGACAATCAAGCAGGTTCCAGGTGTCAGAGGACCCTATTCCAGAGGAATCAACAAGAGCAGGTGTAGAGCCATCAAATACAAAGCTTGGCCGTCCAAGACACTCCGGACGGTGGCAGACCACGCAGTTAGTCAACAATCATGGCCAAGAGAAAGTCAGTTGAGATAGAAAGGAAGTCCCTCGTCTGCTTGAGTGGTGTCATCGAGAACCGTACAGGGGTTGTTTGCACAAGAGTCTCCATCGACGATTGATCAGAAGATGCCATAGAGAGTCGAGAACGGCACAGACTTGATGCAGAGCGCAAGATTTAAGGCCGGTGGTCTCAAAGCGAGGAGACAACAGAGGACCGACGGAGGGCAACAGAGGACCGATGGAAGGCAACAGAGGTCCGGCAAGCAACAGAGGTCTGACGGAGGGGAAAAGAGGTCCAGTGGGCAATATAGGGCCGGCAGGGGCCTAACGCAGGCACAAGGCAAAGTGCGAAAGTCGCGCGAGGCCGGCAGCGAGCCTGGCGCAGACACGGGAGATGCGGGAGGCCACAAAGAGAGCCGGCGGGGGCCTGATGCAGGTGCAGGGCAGGGCGCGAAAGTCGCGGGAGGCCGACAGCGGGCTTGGCTCAGGCGCGGGAGACGCAGGATGCCGGCGGTTGCTTGGCGCGGTTGCCAGGCAGGGTGTAGGAGGCCGACAGCGGTCCTGGCGCGGACACGGGAGGCAGACAATGGCCTGGCGCGGTCGCCGGGCAGGGTGCAGAAGACGCGGGAGGCCGACGAATGCAGGAGGCGCAGGGCGGTGGACTCGTTGTGTGCTCGTCGCGGGCACAGACAAGCCGGTCGGATCGAGGAAAAGGACAGCGGAGGGATTAGACCCGCTCTGCTACCATGTTACCAGAAAACCCTAGGGGAGAGAGAGAGAGAGAGAGAGAGAGAGAGAGAGAGAGAGAGAGAGAGAGAGAGAGAGAGAGAGACGGCTAGGGTTTGGAAGAATGACGGACGATTCTCATTAGGGCAAATAGCCATGAATATATAGGCACATACATGTGTAGGGAATGGGTCCTGTACACCTAATTCATATGTATAACCTACAATATACGTTAACAACTTTAGTTTGCGCCTAGGCTACTATGTGTCTTTCCCAAAGTTACCCAAGCCTGACTGAGATCGGAAGGTCACCCCTCTCCACATATCTAGGAATTTGTGAACGACAAGTTTGTTCCTACTCATCTTGCGAGAAAAACTCTTCTTCTCTATAGGTCATAACAGATGAATTGTAGATGACCTAGAAGGTTGTCCAGCCTCTCAACATCACTGCTCCTAATAGATTCATGTTTAGGATCCAAAGGATGGGGGAAAGAAGACCCCTCTCTCGGATTCCATCAAGAGAGAGTCATCCATTACTTCTCTCTCGGTTCATGAAAGAGTTGCCACCTTTGATGGCACCCCCAAAGCGCTGCTATGGATGCAGTTGCCTTTGATGATATTCCGAAGGACAGCACCACAGAGGAAGTCCCTTTTGATACTTCATCTCCAATCTTCCTCTTCATCTCCAGTAAAGACCCATTTTACCCCTCAACAACCAACGTAGAACTAGATGTAAAGTTTTTTTTTACATGCGTTATAAAGTGAAATCCTCAATAGTAGATCCAAAAGACTGTAGCTGCTACAGTCTTTACTATAACAGTAATATTTTTGGAGTATAGTTTTGACTGATACAGTGAAATCATTGTAGATGTTACAATGATTTAACTATAGCAACCAAATTTATACTCCATATACATCTGAATTTATACTCCATATCTGCTACAATGATTTCACTTTAGCAATAATATTCTGAAGTTTAAATCCGGTTGCTACAGCGAAATCAGTGTATCTGCTACTGTGATTTACTGTAGCAACTAAATTTATACTCCATATACAGCCGAATTTATACTCAATCACCTCGAATTGAAATCACTGTAGCAACCAAATTTATACTCCATATACACCCGAGTTTATACTCAATTACCTCGAATTGAAGTCACTGTAGCTACATATCCTAAAGTATAAATTCCGGTTAATGGATTATAAATTCTAAAGTATCAATTGGGTTTATGTTAGTATAAATTAGGGGGTATTTTAGTTATTTACTGGGGTTGAGCAGGGGTTTAATGGAAAAATGTCTTTTTCGGGCCGGGTCTTGGCTCAAACCGAAACACCCAAGAAATAACCGGGGATCCTTTCACTTTCAACCGTATCATTTTTAACCGCTCGCCTGTCGTCGTTCCCTCCCCGATCATCTTTCCCTCGGCCCGCACTCCCGCCACCGGAGATTCTGCGGATGGACTCTGAGACGGCGCGCGACGGATCCGCCGCCGGGGGATCTGTGCAGCGACCGGAGTACCAGCCCGGGTTCGGCAACCACTTCTCGTCGGAGGCGCTGCCCGGGGCACTCCCCCCGGGGCAGAACAACCCGCTCCTCTGCCCCTACGGCCTCTACTCCGAGCAGATCTCCGGCACCTCCTTCACCGCCCCCCGCAAGCTCAATCAGCGGAGGTCCCCTCTCCCTGCTTGGCCTCTTTATCATTTACTGTTATTTCTTGTAGATTACTTTTTTAAAACCGGTTGATTCGATCGTTTCCTCGCCCATTTTGGCAGCTGGTTGTACCGCATAAAGCCCTCCGTCACCCACGAGCCGTTCCACCCTCGGGTGCCCAGCCACAAGCGCCTCGTCGGCGAGTTCAACCAGTCCACGAGCTCCGCCACGCCGACCCAGCTGCGATGGAAGCCCGTGGAAGTCCCCGAATCCCCCACCGACTTTATTGATGGGCTGTACACGGTGTGCGGATCAGGGAGCTCTTTCCTTCGACATGGCTATGCCATTCACATGTAATTCCTTTTCTCCTAATCACTCTATAACCAGTTTCGTTGTTTATAATTGTTACTGATTCCTTTGGGAGACCGTTAATTTTGCTAGTGCTTTTGATTAAAGATATGAATTTGGTGATGCTTACACTGCGTAACCAACAATGTATGCCTCCCTTCCCGCCAAACACAATCATTAAGGCTTCTTGTCACGCGGCTCTTTGTTACCATGGTCTGATTTTTCGCACCCATCTTAGGCAGTTGACTAAGAAGCACTGACACTGGTACGGGGACACGGGTGCGACACGACACGGGTACGCCGACACGATAAATCCTAAAAAAACACATGAGTACGGCAGAGACACGGCAAAATAAATTAATATTTTTTTATTTGTATTTTATGTGTGTTTATAATTCATATATATTTCAATTATCAAAAAACCCCATAGAAAATAACTAAAATAAAAATTTAATGCATACTTAATCGCAACCTTTAGTTACACCCAGCCCGATTGGTGAATCGCATACAACCTTAAATAACATGAAAATAATGGCTGTGTTTTAGTTTTGGCTTCAACCTATCTGAAACCTCAGAGTATCATATAGGTTAAAGCCAAAACCGAATCGTAACTGTCCGTTACAACCAGCCTGACAAGTGAATCGCACGCAGGCCCAAATGACATGCAAAAGAACGGCTGTGATTTAGTTTTTGCTTCAACCTATATGATCCTCTGAGGTTAACCTCAGAGGATCATATAGGTTGAAGCCAAAACTGAATCACAACAGCTTGTGATTCGATCCTATATCGAGCAACTCGTTAACCCGCCGTGTCCGGGACGTGTCCGACGACTATCCATCCGCATTCGGCTCTCGGAAGCATGTGAGACACAACACATGCGTGTCTGGTGCGTGTCCGGCGAGTGTCGGTGTCCGACACGTGTTAGACACGGATATGATGGGCCTAGGAAGTGTTCGTGCTTACTAGACTACTGGTTAGAAAACTCTTGTTGATGGCATAAATCTTAGATGGTCGACTACGGTTGGCCCCTCTATATTCGATCCTACGATAACGTCAGCTTGATTCTCGCTCATCTATTATTTATGTACCCTGAATCGATATCCATTTTCCTATCTTGATGTCCCGATTGGTCACTGTCCCATTTTAATACACGATGTGCCAATGCCTTACCTCTGAGACATTTAGTCCGCTTATACGTCCGACTAAGCAGGTACAAGCTTGCCTAAGTGGCCGCGTGGGTACCATGGTTTCAAAACTCGTCCAATACCGATACTTACTGGCCGGTATGTACCGGTTCCGAGCCCAACTAAACCACTACCCCCTCCGAAACCGGTTGTGAACCCGTATCGGCTGATATCTACCGGCTACCGGTAACGATCCATACTGGCCGAGTTATGTAGGTATAGACCGATACCAATATTTGTCGGTCGATATGGGTCCATGTTTTCAAATTCATTTGTAGATTGTTTTTCCAATTACATGAATCAGACTTCTTATGGCTTGTCATAGTCAAGGTTCGAAATCTCCATTTCGGTGGAAATTTCGACCTTCTGGAAAATGGAAATATTTCGTGGAAATATTTCGACAGTGTGGAAATATTGTGATTTGATGGAAATGGTGGAAATATTGATTTTTTAATGGAATTTTTGAATGAAACTCTGGATAGTCATAAACCAAGTATAGATACACACTTTAGAACACTCAGATAATATTTGCACCTTATCTATGGGCTTCGAGCTTGATATAACATGTATTCTATACATATTGGGCTGATAACCAGTAAACTGGAAAACATAAACGTCATCAACTTCATATATTTACATATATTTACATTGGTTACATCATGAATAATACATCACTCTTCTTCACTCGTCCAAGTAATCTCTTCTTCGCTCGTCCAACTAAAGTTATCATCAGCCGCTCCTAATGCACCACTGCAGCCTCCGACCGACAGACTAGGTCCACTGCCACTAGCATCATGAACAGATTGCGTCAGCATCCATTCTCTCTCAGCACGCTCCCGCTGGGTTCTTCTTGAATCTAAGACCGTCTGTCGATATTGCGCTCTCTCCTCTTCTGTCTCAATATCTGGTGGGTACTCAATATCATCATGTGAACGACCCCTGGTTGATGGAGTGGTAGTATGTCTGGACTCCTCTATCCGTTTCTTCTTCTTCTTCAGATTTTTAGGGGTTCGAACCTGAACTCCTTTATATTCTCCACTCCTCAATAGAGTGCGCATGGTTACTCTGACTTCAAGAGGAGCCTTCAAGCACTCTGCGAGATCAGGGAAGCAGCCGGCGAGGTGTTGCTTCAACCGTGTAACACCTCCACTACCGATCTTTTTGCCACAATATGCACACTGTGACTTTTGCTTCTTTTCGTCCAAGGGAAACCCATGCTGCCAACCTATATCTTTTGAACTGGAATCCCTATGCGGGGGAGGTTGGGAGGCCATCTGTAAATGAGAAAAAATAATATTGATAAAGTTAAATAACAACTCTATACAATCTATTATTGTGGAATTCTAAGTAGTCAAGTAGCATATATTTCTTTACATGATATACAGATACATCTCTTTCTAATATTTATAAGAATAAAAAAAGTGTAGATTAAGACGTGAACAATCCAAATGATGCATCAAATACTTGACTGAAAATACAGACTAAATAACCAAACGTACATAAGAAAGAATGATACATCAACATATAAAGAAACATAAAATCTATTGCCAAAATGATCGACGGCCCGGCTCATAATCATTTCTGGGATCTTGCCTCCGGTAGATCGATGCAAGGTATTCCGTGCAATAATGATGCCATGTCATATATCGATGATGCCACTCTGTAAACTCTCTCACATACTGCTGATACTCCGGTGCCGACACACCAACCAAATATCCAATCATCGGATACTGTGTATAAACAGCGATTGTGACACCTCCATCTGCATGAGGATATACAACTGCACTTTCAGTTGTCGGCTGATGATATCTATATGGCCCATATGGATATAGTCCATAGCTCTGAGGTTGAGACATAAGAATTATCGCTTTGGCCATGACTATAATATGGATCACTAGACTGGTCATGATTATAATATGGATCACTAGCTTGCCCTTGACCATAATTATATCCGCCACTGCTCGTGCTCATCGCATCAAATTGAGACGATAAAGAATCAGCCTCATGGCTCCAACGAGTAGATGTGGAGCTACCTCTATAAGTTTGCCTAGGTCCACCTCGCCTACGCTCGTACTGCTTCTGTCTTTTCTCTCGCGGTGCACCATGATCAGTGTACTGAGTAGCATGATCGAAGTGAGCCTCTGCAGTAAATGGGCTCAACGGTCTCTGTGATGCCGATGCACCTTGTGTGTCATGCCTTCCCTGACTAGCACTGCCCTCACCACCACCACCACCATAAGAAATATCGGCACCACCGTGACTACCACCATGACTATTCGTCGTCGTCATCGTAGTCATCGTCATCGCCGCTAGGAGTTTGCGTCTCCTTTTCGCCTATATCATCCCGCACATGGGTAGATAAAGCATCAATATCAACACCCATCTCCGAGGCAATGTATGTGCTCGGTCTTCCTGACGGGGTATCCATGGTTGGAGATTCTAACTCCTTAACCCACTGATACAGCGGATCCTCCTCTTCATCATCAGTAAAAATATCACTGAGATCGATCGGCGTCATATCTCTTTCCTCTCCTTCTCTCATATTCTTTATCATGAGCCTTAAGTTGTAATGGACCCGTACAAGCTTTTCCAACCTCTCATGCCCTAGCCTGTTTCTTCTCTTGCTATGGATCAATCCAAATGTGCTCCAATTACGCTCACACCCTGATGAGGATGCAGTCTGTGAAAGGACTCGAACTGCAACTTTGCGTAGGCTAGGGGCCAAAGTGCCATAAGTCACCCACCACTCGGCTGCATGAATAAAAATTTATGTTGATAATTAATTATGCTGATAATTACGCTCACACCCTAATTTATATTCACTATTAAAGTATTATACCTGGCTGCGAAAGAAGTCTCCCGCTTATTGCAGTCGGTGTTGCAAAGCTACCCATCGCATCTCTAAAAATCTTCAACTGCATATGCATTTGAAGATTTAAGTTAACAATCATGTTTTTGTCTTAATTTTCATTTAGAAAATTAGAGGTATTTACCTCACTAAGGCATGTTGCTTGCTCTTGAGGATTCGATAACAACTTGGCTACCACTTCTTGAAGCCCCTGAATAAGATCATCACGTATTCCAAGATCTTGGGAATAATGATACATCGGATTTAGATAGAACGCTGCGGGATTAAATAATTTGCGTGGTTAAAATGGTATAAATTCATCAAATATAAATGGCTTGATTAATGGAAGTGATTTTTACCAGCCTTTTGTAATGGATGTGCTAGCTGCTTTGTCCATCTTTTCTCAATAATACCCAATATTCTATCGGGATAACGAGCGGCTTTCTTTATAGCTTCTTTCATCAGATCAATAGCACGATGTAGATACCCCATGGTGGGTTTCTTATCCCCATCCACCATCCTCAGTACTTTCACAATAGGAGCTAAGATAGCGACAACTTCACGGACTTTGACCCAAAATGTCGAACTCCCAACCATGTCCTCGATATTTGTGGCAGCATATCGTCCATGGTATTGTATCCACTCAGGAGAAGTAAACATTGCCCTAAGTTGATCTTTCTTATCGAGCAAGCTCTGTAGTGCAACATAGTTACTTGCAAATCTAGTGAGACCTGGTCTCACAATATCCCCCCCCACACTTCTCTCTCATCATAGCAAGCACGAACGAGTGATTGTAGATATAATTCGTAATTAATCTTGCATTCTTCATCAACTCCATCATGTTTTTCCTCTCCCCAATGTCCTTAAGTATCAGGTCTATACAATGAGCAGCGCAGGGGGTCCAGAATAAGTTATAGCCTTCTGTATCCATAAGTGCCTTACCGGCTTTCATATATGCACTGCCATTGTCTGTGACAATCTGTACAGCATACTCCTTTCCAACAGAATCTACTACTTCCTTCATTAAATTATACAAATATAAATGGTCCTTCACATATGCAGACGCATCAACTGATTTTAGAAAAATTGTTTGACCATCACTGCATGCCATAAAATTTATCAATGACATGCGTGTAGGACCTGTCCAGCCATCACACATGATGGTAACACCGTACTGTGGCCATTTTTTTTTCAAAGAGTTCATGTATTCCTGGAGGTCCTCATCCTCTTGGTCAAGTAGGGGGTTCATCAACTCGTACGCACTTGGAGCTTTCACTCTGGGTCCACACCTACCAGCCTCATCAATCATTGTCTGGTAATAAGGATTATTGGCCACTGCATTAGGTGCCAAACCCCCGTAGTGTACAAACCGTGCAATAAACTTGTGCAGCTTATTCTTAATCCCCTTCTTATGTACTATCTGAGGAATTGTAGGTTGGTTTGTGTCTTGTCCTCTACAAGCATAAGGATCAAAAGTTGACTGTGAGCCTGACCTTGTAGACTTTGACCGAAACAAGCTGCTAATACCCTTCCCCCTTTTGGTAGTACCACTAGCTTCGGAACCACCTCCCGTCTCCCGTACAGATTGACCAAAATTTGGCCTCGTTTGCTCTAACCTCTCTCTTTGATCCCTGTCCCACTGCTCAGCACGACACATATTTCTTCCTAAGTTAAATGCTGGATCATCATCGTCAGAGATATCCTCTTCAATATGGATCGAGGCAGCTAGAGTCTCCCTAAACTGCTCCTCAGTCCCCCGTCTCTCAAGTGTCTTATCCTTTCTTGCTTTCAAAGTCTCCCTCATAAATTCTCTAACCTCTATGGGACACTTAACACATTTCTCCACATTAGGGAATCCTCCCGCTAAATGTTGCTTCAATCTTGATACCCCTCCACCCTTAAGAATCTTCTGACAGTAATTACATTGGGACTTGGACTTGTCATCACCAACAGCGACACCATGTTCCCACCCGATATCTTTTTTTTCCCATTTTGCTGCAAATAAATAACATTTATACGATTTTATCAACTATGGTAACAATCAAGCACACAAATAATCTAAAAATTTATTGATTCAGTCTATTTCAACTTAACAGCTCATAACTGTTTGAAGAGTACACCTAAGCCTCCAATCCGGTATTATGAAGCCAATTCGACCAGGTAAGCCCCCAGGTGAGTGGAGGGGTCACAATGGTCCCTCTTAAAAACCACGATCCTAGAACAGAAACTGTCACCCTCTTAAGGGACAGGGCTAGTCTAGACATCAATTTGATCAAAGAGTGGAATTGGTTCAACTTTTGGTGTTCTTCGTTCTATTGAGCTCGAAATCCCTACGGCCAACATCTACGCAAATAAGCAAATAAACAAGCACACCGTATGTTTTCGAACAAATTAGATAATTTTTATTTTTATGCGAATCAATTTTACGTTTTGATTTTATAATATATTTTTTACGTTTTGATTTTATAATATATTTTTCTGCGAATCAAATTTACTTTTAGAAATTCATTTATATGCAAGATTCATTTATATGCAAAATTTCTAACGTATATTACTTTTTGCTATATTACTAATTTATATTCAAAATTACTAATTGCTAATGTCAAAGAAAAATAACATTATTTGAAAAAAAAATTACCTACACTTATTTGCACTACGAACACTCCGAAATCCTCAGACCTTTGCACTTCTTGCACTCTGAAATCAATTCCTTTGCACTCTGAAATCCATGCACACACCCCAAATAGATAGTAAGTAAAAGAGGGGAGAAGAAAGAGAAAACTAGAAGAGTGAACAATTTGACACCGCAAGCACCTTTTAGGCAAATATCACGGCACGTTTGCACTCCGAAATCAGCTTCTTTGCATCAAAAATCATAACAATCATTCACGCAAACACACCAAAGATAGAGTTAGTAATTCACAAGTTGTAATATGAAACTACCTAGAACATTGGAAGACATCCCCGCTCATCATGCTTCAACAATTCGAAAAATGGTTTTCGAAACTGCGTTTATTTTATTACATTGTTTATTTTAGAACAATTTCAAGCTTTGCTTTGAATTTGTCCACAGTTGAATCTTCCTCGAAAGCACACAAACAAAATATAGAAAAGATAAGATAAGGTTGCGGGCCTTGCGGCGTGTGGATGTGTGCACAAGTGGGTGGGTGTGCTTGCATGCTTCTGCTGGCATGTTTGTGTTTGTTTGCATCATTGTGTCTTCGTGTGTGTGTGTGTGCTTGTGGATGTGGTGCATCGAGCATGCTTGTGTTTGTGTGTGAGGATCTGGGTGTGCACTTAGAAAGCAGCTGTCTCAAGTCTCCATCCAATAATGCCAAAGGTGTGGTTCAATCCTTCATTGTACTTCTTCCGATAGTTATAACCATATAGGGAAACTTATTTTCCCCTATTCAGTTCCATTTTCCATTCTTGCATTCCTTTTCCCGCTATCAATGCAATTACTATTCTAAATTTAATCAAATGAAGTGTTTCCCGCATTCTTTGTGGTTATAAGTGGTTGTACCATGTGTGATGAGTCTTCCCTTTAGGACTGCTTTTGATGTAGAAGTCATTTTAATCATGTTGGAAGTTGAAATTGACAGTACTATTCTTTCAACATCCTCCGTCTAAGCTTTTATCTCCATGTTATAGTAATGAACTAAAGAATAAAACTATCATATATGCATTGAGGAGCTCCTAACATAGTAAGAGCCAAACGAATGTTTCAAGAATTAATTGGGGGAAAAGTACAATATCAACAATTAGGAAAGTATATTCCCAGCCCTAAGTTCCATCTGAGCTGAATATGAGATGAGTAATAATGTTCCTATAGATTCCACGTTATTAGTGATTGCTTCGATTATCCTCCTCTTTCCAGACACGGTTATCGATTTCGGAGCAGCCCACTTAAGGCTCAACATCTTACACTTAACACGAAAAATATCTAACATTTCCCATATTTTATCTTCAGTGATCATCCTTAAATTTCACAAATGATATTTTTTTGTAGCCGGTAACCACATGAACTCATGAGCTTTGGGTAGAACTATATGATTCCAAGCAAACTTGCAGTTATAAAATCACAAAACAGCCAATACTCTGTCACATATATGCTGATCATTTTATTACATGAGATACCTACAGCTTGTCTACCAACTGTTTACTACAAATGTGGAGCCGAGGGATGAAGAAGTAAAAATTGTAATGCAAATGGCAGAGGAAGCAATCCGTGCTCAAGAAAGGGACCCATACAATGCATTTGCAAATCGTGTTCGGGAGCTAAACTATGGGGATTCCTACTTTTTTCGGGTATACTTGTCCTTAAGAAATTTTATATAGCTGAAGTGACAAATCATGTAAGGTATCTACTTCAATCACAATAAACACTTACTTTAGAGTGCAACTTGCCCCAACTGAGAGAGACCGGAAGAGAGATCGGAGTGGCCCGAGTGGGTAAAATAAAAGAGAAAAAACAACTAGTTCGAAAGAGAGAGGGAGATGAAAGAGAGATTTCGCCAGGGTCAGCAAACCAAGCCCGAAACCCGCTCAGCAAACCAAGCCCGAAAGCCCACAGGTTTAAATAGAATTTTAAAAAACGAGATTTCGCACAGTTCTCGGTTAAATTTCGCGAAATTTTGCGATATCTCGCGAAATATCTCACCAAATCGCGAAATATCGCGCTGATTAGACCCCGGGCCAGTCTCTTTCGGCCGCCCCACGTGGGTGGGCCCCAGCTGTCTCGAAAGAGACAGGCCGCACGATATTTCGTGAAAAATCCGAAAAAAACCGCGAAATATCGCACCGAAAAATGTCAGTCAGCTGTCGCTCTCGGTCAACCCACGTGGGTGGGCCCCAGCTGTCGGTGCGATATTTCGCGAGATTTCGCGATACATTAAATTTCGCGCGAGATTTCGCGATATATCGTGGTCAACGAAGATTTCGTCAGTCGCCCTCTGCGCAGCACGTGACGCGGGCCCCAACTGTCCCCTCGATATTTCGCGATATTTCGCGAGCTTTAAATTTCGCTCGATATCTCGCGAAATATCGCGATATATATGTGATTTGCATTCTGTTCGAAACCGCAGGCAGGATTTCGTGCCGGGTTTTCAAAAAAACGAGATATTTCGCGAAATATTTCGATTTTTTGAACCTTGGTCATAGTTATCAACAAAGTTCATAGTTCTTTTTTCTTTAACAAGTGTATGTAGATGCATAGTTGCTCAGTCTAATCTTGTACTTTTGTGCATTTTTTTATGATGAGGGTGGAGTTAGCTATCAATGAGTAGAGGTAAACTTGCCTGGTAACTAAAGCCAGTTTGCAAGTGGAGAGTTTTTCCGTCAATTACAAAAAAAAACACAAGATTATAAAAACAAAGTAAAAGGCAATTCAATGACTTTTTTTCCCTGTTAAAACCACAAGTGAACAAAACCGCACTCACCCACTCTACAAACTCTTTGCTATAAGATTACAATTAAGAACCGGTTCATACCTTTTATATATGTATAATTCCTGATATTGTAAGTTCATTTTTTATGATTTTTTTGTATATTTTTAAAAATAATAGACCGATATCAGATTCGGCCGGTACCGGTCGATAGCGAGTTGTATCGCCGGTATGTATTGGTCCGAAGTTGATCTATACCGGTACTGATATCCGTGTTTTAAATCTTGTTGGGTACAAACCGCCTATAGACTGTGCGCTATGGTTAGGTGTCCAAAATGCCTAGGCAGCTGCCAGGGCTGCTTTTTAAAACAATGGTCGTCGCTCAAACGGAGATTCTCGGCTCCCGAGCCATTATATCGTTGTTTTGATGACAACATCTCATACTCACGTAGGATATCAGCTTTGTTTTATTGGGAAAGGCAAACACAGAGTTGGTGAGATATGACAGCTGGTCTGGGAAGCTACGTTTCACCAATCACGAATGCCGACTTGAACGAGCAAAATAATCCAGCGCACCCCCAACCAAAAACCAATTGCCATCCTAACTGAAATAGGCAATTCGACTTCTCGCCTAGCTATTGTCTCAGGATGCGCGTCCGACTCACCGTAAGGTGCTATTTGATCGATATACTAGTTGGGCAACTAGCACCCTTGAAGGATTCGATTACCCAAGAGTGGGCTATTGTGGGTAGTTAAATATGCACCCACCCAAGTCAGAGAAGTATCTAAGCAACAGACCAGCACATGGCACCAGTAAAGTACACCCAGATACCGACTTGAGGGCAACAATTCATGAGGGAGGTCGGGTTGGCAATTCTCAAGTTGGAGACCGACTTCATGAAGACCAGAGACGAACTCAATGAACAATTGACTGCAAAGGGAAATCCGGTTTGGGCGCCCTCAAGATGAAACTGTTAAACCGACTCATCTGCAATCGGGTTGAACCTTTATCCATCTAGTGTCCAACCTAAGAGCAGCATCTATTCGGATCGTGGGGCAAGCACAGATCATGGAGGAGACCCAAGTCGTGCAATATTCACCAAGTTCGGGTTCAACAATAGTTCGCCTTGTGTAAAGCTCAGAACAATCGACAAAAATCAGAAAATTCATAATAAAAATGAAAAAATTGTTAAAAATATTGGGTCCGGGATTTAATCGGCTAGGTTGAAATAAATAAAAAACAAAAAAATAGATAAAATTTTGAAAAACTTCAAGAGTTAAAGTAAGAATAATATATAGTTATCTCATATATTAGAAATTTCCAACTTTTTGGCCTATGTTTAAGCAAAGAAGATATTCATAATTCATAATTATAAATATAATTATATCAGGTAATAAGCCATCACTAAAAATAACATACACATTCTAATTAAGATTCATCAACAAAATTTGCATAAGTATCATGCCAATATAGATATTACAAAACCCAATATTTTTAAAAATCATTGATTAAAATATAAAAATTATGTGAATCATAGTTATAATTCATCAACTCATCAAGAGTATAAACTCCCAAATTTGCATCATCCTCTCTTGCTATGTTCTCTTCATTTTCTAAAGGATTATTGTCCTTAAAGGCATTGATTAAATCATGACTTTTGACAAAGTCATGGTAGAAACTAGTGAATTTGGTGACTTGAATAAGTCGTCGTAAAAATCGGCTCTATTTTTACTTTTGTTAAGTTCGAGCTTAAAACACGTCTTTTTTAATAAGTCAGAGCTTTTTGTGACTATGGTCACGACGAATGGCCCACGACGGTTCCACTCGCCATCCTATGAATCAGCCTCCAGAGAAAAGCATGATCACGCTCAGGTTTGAAATGACACCCATGTCCATTTGATAGGTCCCAGAAATCACACTCTATTCATCCAATAACGGTAAAATTGTACGTCTCCAAAGAAAGTGGGAAACATGACAATATCCATGGGTAACGATCAGCCCGATGGAGGCGCCACTCTTGGTGCGCGACATGCGATGACCGTTATGGACATAGAGACTCCTCTCCGCCTATAAAAGTCGCTAAGAGCCACATGTAGGGGGGACCGAATTTTGCTTTGGCTTCTAGACTCCTTTCTTGCTGGCTTTCTCTCGAGAAGCAATTACCGATTCTCACACCCTAGGATACTTGGTCTTTTTGAAGGACCACGTTGTTGATGATGGCTCGAGTCAAACCCATCTCCTCGGGTAGGTCGTGCGCACGACTGTAGTGTCGTGCGCACGACCTGGAGCCCGACTTTCCCGATGCGTCTTTCTCCAGAAAGGCGTGTCTTGCTACAGACAATCGTGCGCACGACTTTCCCAGGTCGTGCGCACGACTGTGCCTGGCAGACAGGTTTGACCCGGTCTTGCATGATTGGACTTTCCATATTGGGCTATTTTGGGGGAATCTCGGGATTAAGCTCTTGTAACATATTCCCCTAGTATATAAAGGGGTCTAGGGTTTTGGGAAACATAATCCTTGGATCAATTTTTAGATCAATTTCGGCAGCGAATCTTGGTGAAGCTTCTCGCGGAGAAGATGAACCTTGGGGAGGAGTGTGCCTTGCTCTTCCCCCCGGGCCGTTGAAGAGCCGATGAGCGGCGTCCACGACGCTGTGTTGGAGTACCGCTTTACGGGTGCTTTGTGATCAATCCTGGAGGAATTCTACTTGGAGGAAAACCTAGAGAAGACCCCAATTCCGAGGACGATGCCTTCGGGCATGGTGGCGAGCCATGGAGGGCAAGGCCACGTTGCGGAGACCGAGGCCATGATGAGGCGAGTCCGAGAGGAGGAGCGCAAGGTCGTTGGGAGATCCGTGGTGCTTCGATGATGATTGATCTGACAGATCTTGACTGGTGAGTATCTACATCATGGCTTTTGTGGAACCCGTGAGGGTTATCTCTGCGGAGATTGTCATGTGCGATCCGTTCAGTCAGATCTGTCAGATCTGTGGGAGAGAGCGCACAAAGAGGTAGAGCTTTTTTCTCCATCTATCATGTAGCATGTTCAGTTTTGTCATTCTAATTCATTCATCTGAACAAATATAGTCATTCTAATTCATTTGTACGAATGTAGCTATTCTAATTCATTCGTACGAAGATAGCCAGTCTAATTCATTCGTACTATTTGGTGGTTTTTCGGAGGACCGTTGGCGCATGTTGGAGATAATCTGGTTTTCGTTGATGCCCATGATCGTCTTTTGTGGTGGAGAGATATGTGAGGATTTGTTAGAGGACATGGAGTGCCGTCTGGTGTAATCCTTTTTATCCTCTTCATAGTGGATTCCTAGAGGTGGTGATTGCCGGAGAGAGGACGTAGCCCCGATCGGGGTGAACCTCTGTAAATCTTGTGTCCCTCTCTCTTGTCTATGTTTTTTTTTTTTGTCTTGTGCTGTAACGGACCAGTGCAGTATGGGATGCACCGATGAGATCTGACGTTTCGGGGATCCGCAGCGCCGGGCCACGTATCCGCATCTTCGACCTTTCTCTATGTCGGGCTCCATATCGTCCGTTGCGCAACACACCTCACCTTTGGGTGTTGGTATTTACTGCAGCAACGAAGGAAAAAAAATGAGAAACAAACTTCTATTGAGTTATAGACTTGGGAGAGGTGAGAGAATCCGAAAAATCCCCACTTCATTCCCATGGTGCATTGGCTATCCTTGTGCATTTGCAGAAGGTTCCAAATGAAATTTTCTTTTGAATTTATTTCTTAAATGATACTTGCCTTTTTTGGATGAATTTGAGTTGAAGAGCTTTGCAAACTCAATATAGTTTGGTTTCCAATTAGCAGCTCTAATTGATTACTTAAAGATCTGTGCTTTGGAAAATCTGGAGGACTCAGATCCTTGAGTAAAGGTCCTTTAACAAGCTTAAAGGTCTGAATTGCTATCATCACAACACACCTTTGTCTAATAGATCTACCCTCTTTAGGTCATTTGTGTGACTCTTATGCATATTGGAGTACAGGATTACAAAAGGATGCTTCTTCCTCAAGGATTGCAGCTTGTCTCTCTTTTCCTCACTTTACGGAATAGTTGCCTGCCCGACAATAATCTTAGCTTATAGCACATGAGGTTTTAGGAGAAACCGAGTGGAGCTGCTGAATCAGTTTCATAGACAGAAAAGAACAGAAATGAGAGCACCAAAATGGTTCAGGCCATATGTATGGTTTTAAGGATATGATGTTATGACCATCCTGAAGCCTTCATAATTTGGTTACAAAGGTTCAAGGTGTTTGGTGGTACTACCAAGGTACAAAATATCGACATATTTCGCGAAATATTTTGGTTTTCTCAAACCTCGGCACGAAATTCGTATTGTCATATCGAACGAAATAGGAATCACGATAATATCGCGATATTTCGTGCAGCTTATTTACATATAATAACATTTAAGTAAATGTCGTCTTACTTAATTTTTATTTTCTCCATTTACTTTAAGTTATTATATGTAAATAAGCAAATACCCCCCCCCATTTGATTTCAATAAAAATATCAAAAAAATCAAAAACCAAGTGAATCAAAAAGTAGGTTTTCAGTTTTAGTAGGAGAAAAGAGTTTTTTCGGTTTTTCATAAAATTTGTATGTTGAGAAAAGTGCTTAAATCAACTCATTTTTAGCTCAAAAAATTCCACAAGATGTAGAACTACAAGTACATCTAGAAAACCATGGTCCGTCAAAGAAAATTTTGAATGTATAAAAACTTTTCTTTATAAAAACTCATTTTTTTCAGACTTAGTAAAAAAAGTGTTTTGCATTTCAGCATAATTTTTGCACGATTTCAAACTTGCACAACTTTCTTGTTTTAAGTCCGTTTTCAAAATCGTTTGAAGCATTATTTTAACAATCAACTAATCTTTATTTTGGAAATATTTTTATCGACAAAAAAGATTAAAAGCTATTTTAAATACATAGATCAAAACAGGACCAAACAAGACTGCAAAAGACTCACAGACTCAAATGTAGAATACATGCTTTGTGATGCTCTACACCTGTAGATTGGGTATAGTTATTATTAGAGTGTTCCAAATTGTGTATATATACTTGGTTTATGACTATGCAGAGATTCACTGAAAAATTCCGTTAAAAAATCAATATTTCCACCATTTCTATAAAATCACAATATTTCCACACTGTCGAAATATTTCCATGAAATATTTCCATATCCAGAGGGGTCGAAATATTGACCGAAATGGAAATTTCGAACCTTGGGTACTACTACCTAGTGATAGCAGTGGCCACTTGTAATTAGGGTTGCAAACGAGCCAGGCCGAGCTTTGGCTTGTTTGAGCTTGGCTCATTTATTAAATGATCCTAAACTCTAGGCTTAGGCTTGGCTTGTTTAATAATCGAGCCGAGCCAAACTTTGGTCTGCTTGAGCTTGGCTCGTTTATTAAATGAGCTTAAACTTCAGACTAGGGTTGACCCAATTAGTGATCGAATAGACTCGATTGATCCCTTATCGAGCTTGTTCGCGAACTATAGATTCAGACAAAAACTTCTACTATATATGTTGGGTCTATTTAAACCTTTTATGAGGCTATTCATGAGCCTACTCATGAGCTTGCTCACGAGCCCTAAACAAACATGTTCTCGAGCCCAACCGAGCCGAGCTTTGGTCTGCTTGAGCTTGGCTCGTTTATTAAACGAGCCTAAACTCTAGGCTTGGGCTTGACTCGATTAGTAATCAAACGAAATCGAATGAACATTTATTGAGCTTGTTTGCGAATTGCTCATGAACTGCTTGGTTCGTTTGCAGTCTTACTTGTGATAAGTAATCTCTGTCCTGTCTAATTTAGACCAAGTCAAGCCTTATTTATCTCAGCCCAAAACTATTGTCTAACGTTAAAAGCCATGCAGGCAGAGAGATTTGAACCTGAAAAGAGAATAATATTTCCTTCTGTATAGCTGTACTACATCATTAATTTGAATTATACCCAAAGACTATAGAACTTTCTTTTAGTACCTCCCTAAGCATAAAGCAAGCCAGCTTATGCAGTTACATTTTAAAATGAAAAATACTATTCAACGAGATAAAGTTTTACAGACCCGAGCACAGCCGTCTGTTGCACCCACGTGGCCACCCCCAACTGGTGAATCACACTGTCCCGACCGGCAGGCAAATGGATGCCATGATTGGGAGTGAAGGTGGTCTGTAAAACTGTCTTGTTGAATATAATTTCTCTTTTAAAACATCTGTTAGAAGTGCAATGCTTTAATGTTGGGAAATATCTGCAAGATGTTTAGTTTGGTTCCACTTAATATGCATTCTCGTTATCATATTTAATTCTTTCGATCAGGCAGAACTTGACATACACATGAACATATTCTTTCTCTTACTTTAGGACGGGCAAAAAGTTTTCGTATAAGCTTAGTAATCTTTTAGAAAGTTTTAGCTGAACTGGTTTGAAGACATTTACATGATTATAAACCTTTTGTATTTCTAGATACTGATTGTTATGATTAGTTCACTTGTGATTTGCTTCAATATTGAGTATAGGGAAAAAAAAATGCATCTACCTTTTGTACGGAATTTGATTTTGTCATGCTGGTGAGTGGTGACCGTTTTGAACATGTAGGTATGCTGCTAACAAATCTATGGATGGCTGTGCCCTTTGCAATGCTGATGGTGATTTTTTAATAGTTCCCCAAAACGGAAGTAAGTGCTCTTTGAGTCTTGTAAAATTGTGTTACTTTTTGAATGACTAGTTGCTCCTTTCCCTTTTGAATCCTCTGTGAGTCATTTGGGACCAGAAAATTTGACTTACCATGCTCATCTATCAGCTTTGCTACTAATAGCTTGATTACAAATATCTTTAAACATGTACTCCTGTGCTTGCGATTTTGGTCTACCCCCTTATGATGGGAGGCTGAGTAAACCCTCAAATAGGAGATGAATACTATGAGTAATCATCATGAGAGGAGGCACTGGCTAAACTGCTGCCATTTTCATTGTTAAATATCATAGAACAGAAATGCTGTCCATTAGAAATATGAAACAATTCCAGAGCGTCACCACACGTAGATCTTGTAAATGTGAGAAAAGAGAAGCATATTGTCTATAATTGATCGTACTTGTATATTCTGAGATGAATACTTTTCCCTAGCCATTTCACCTGCCTTAAGTACTTCATGTCACCTGTAGAGTGCTCCAATTGTTTATTCTACAAATTGCCTTTGTCCCCCCCTTTTAACATATTCTGGTAAATTAGCCCTACTATCTAAATAAAAATATCCTAGCTGAATCTGCTTCCTGATAACTAGCACATGCTGCTCTATATTCTGCCCTACATCTTGTTCGTGGTATTGGTTCAAATTCTCCAAACAATGCATCCAAGGGGAGAGAATAAAAAAATGTGGCTATTGGACGGCATAGGTCCATATCACTACGTAAGTTTAAATCCAGTACATATTGGCGTATGGTATGGCATGCACCAATATATTAACATTGTAATGCTGTTTCTTAACTTTTTGAACAATCAACTCACATCTCATGTTTCCCTTTCTACTTCAACTGTTCCAAGTGGTTCCTTCATGACCAAAATAATAAAAATTGCATCTGCACCTTTTTTGGCCATTCAATATCACACAAATTCACAAAACTCATGCAACTTTGCTTACCATGTTCTGCTGAAGTAAATGGTTATCAGGTTCGATAGTTTTTTCTTTTACAAGTTTCTTCGGTCCAACACTTCTTTTTCTTTTTATCAAGCCCAGGGTTGCACATCACAACTGAATGTGGGAAATTGCATGTTTCTCCTGGTGAAATGGTTGTTCTTCCACAAGGATTTCGTTTTTCTGTAGACTTGCCTGATGGCCCATCGCGTGGCTACATTGCTGAAGTTTTTGGTGCTCATTTTCAACTTCCTGATCTTGGACCAATTGGTATGATTTTCATATCCATTTTAATTTACAAGATTAACTGACATTTCAATCCAATTCTAATTCTATATCAACTTTTATTATAAATTCTTGAATGTCTAGGCGCTAATGGTCTGGCTGCTGCAAGAGATTTTCTTGTTCCCACGGCTTGGTTTGAAGAAGATTCTCATCCAGGGTACACAATCGTGCAGAAGTTTGGTGGCGAATTATTCACTGCAAAACAAGATTTTTCACCATTTAATGTGGTTGCTTGGCATGGCAATTATGTACCATATAAGGTATTTACTGCTATTTATGCATGCTATTTTAGTATTTGAAGCTTCCCTATGCATGATAATGAAGTTTTTTTTTTTAACTGATGATTGCTGCATTAACAAATAGGCATGTGTGGTGTTGTACAAATACAAACCTGGGGTTGGAATTAGGGGTTGGAACGTGTCAGATTAGGTCGGATCTTCATCTGAATCTAAATTACTCTTGGAGAATCCAAACCTGCAACCATATCCAATATGTTTTGCGGGAACTAAACCTGCATTCATATCCAACACTACGTAAATTCGGGTTCAAATATGGATCCATTATTGGAATTCTGTGATGTGACTAATTCTACCTTCTTTTCATTTTTCTTCTTAGGTTTGTTGAACACATTGCATCAGTGCACCGCAACATGAAAATGAAAGAATAATTTTAATTTCGTTTTGCACAAATTGTAACCCTTTCACAGTACATAGCCAATTTCGCTGTACTTTAAGTATTATATGTTTTACATATAATACTTAGAGTTTTCTAAGAAAGACTTCATGAAATCATGGAGTTGGCAAACAAGAACCCTTAAGCCACTTCAAAAGTTGTGGTGCATAATAATGTGAAGATAACATATATTACTACATCGGGTTATTGAATTCAGTGTTTTCAGAGCCGAAGGCGTATGGTGGGGCAGTTTGCCTCTCATGAGGCGGGTCGTTATTATTTTTTTTTTTTTGAGTATATGTATTTTTTTCTTAAAAGTAGTGTAAAACATAGTGAAAAATAATATATAACAAGAGAAACAATAAAAGCATACTCGGCCTACATGCTACGAACGTAGTTGATTAAATACTAACTATACATAAAGATTATTATAAACAATCTTGCATTTAATTGTTGTGAGGCTATTACAGATTCATAATGAGCAAGAATTTCAATTTGGGGCACTAGAATTTGTTTAATGATAGGGAATTAAAGGGATGACCGGCAAAGTTTTAAGACAAGCGGAGACTCCATTGTTGAGAAGAAGGAGAAGAGGAAGAGGAAAGAGAGTAAGAAGAAAAGAAAATGTTACCACAACCCTAGGAGAGAGAGAGAGATGGGTAGGGTTTGGGAGAATGACGGGCAATTCCCATTGGGGCAATAGCCTCGAATATATAGGCATCATACATGTGTAGGTAATAAGTCATGTACACCGAACTCATATGTATAACCTTCAATATACATTATCCCCCTCAAACTCACGGTGGATCAAACACTGAAAGTTTGCTAATAAGGAACCAAAAACGAGGAGAGGGATGTGATTTCATTAAAAAATCAGCAATCTGCTCTGTAGAGGACACATAGGGCAAAGAGATGGTCCCAACCTCGTATTGCTCCCCGAAGAAGTAACAATCGAGCTCAATGTGCTTTGTTCGCTTATGAAACACCAGATTGCTGACAATTAGAATAGCACTCTTGTTGTCACTATGAAGAGCTATAGGTCCATAAGTATCAACGCCAAGATCCCGAAGAAGACGCCGGAGATGAACAATCTCCTTAGTAGTAGTGACCATGGCACGAACTCGATCTCAGTGATGGAGAGGGAGACAACCTTCTGCTTCTTGCTCTTTCAGGAGATAAAAGATTCACCAAGAAACAGGAAATATCCAGTAGTCGAACGATGAGTAGTCCCGTCACCGGCCCAGTCAGCAGCAGAATAGGCACGAAGAACCATAGAAGAGGTCGAGGAGAAAAAGAACGACCTGCTAATAGTACCTCGAAGAGCCCGTAAGAGAGCAGCATAGTGAGCCGAGTGAGGTGCATCCACGGACTGGCTAAGAATACCGACTGCATGAGCAATATCCGGCCTGGTGATTCCAAGGTAGACTAGCTGACCAATTATCTCCCGGTACCGAGTAGGATCTGAGAGGGGCTCACCATCAGCACGGCGTAGCTTCACATGAAGCTCAAAAGGAGTGTCAACCGTATGACAGTCTGAGAGTGCAGCCCGATTAAGGATGTCAACCGTGTACTTCTGCTGAGAAAGTAGAATCCCCCGAGCATCCCTAGTCATGGAATCAAACGTCAACAATTTTCTTACGAAATCACTGAAATATGTCTTTTTTTCAAGGGTCCGATATAGAAATTGACCGAATTTTTTATAGTACCAAATTTTCTTCCGATATAACGAAATGTCGGCCGAAATGACGGACATTTGACTGAAATTCGACATTATACCATTTTTCCAAACAATTTCACTGAAAATTTTTATCTTTTTTAACAAAACAAAGCTCATCTTTATCAGTAAGAAATTATATTTTTTCCTCAATTTCAATTTTTCATAATAGATAATATTTTGTTGTCATCTTTATCCTGAAATATTGCTGAAATATTCCATCTTTTTCATATCAAATGAACAAAATCAAAATCTGACCGAAAAATGATAAATTTATATCGGAAAACATCGAAATTTGACCGAAAAATGAAATATTTCCACTGAAATTTGTCTTTCCATTTTATAATTTTTCCATCGACAAATACCGAAAAAACAAAAAAATTTCCTTTTTTGGCCGACCGACATGGATGCCGAAAACGATATTTAAAACCTTGCCCCTAGCAACCTCCAGGCTAAGAAAGTAACGTAGGGGGGCCAAGATCCTTCATCTGAAACTGACGCTGAAGATGCTGCTGAAGAGAGGTTATGGCACTGGAGTCGTCACCTGTAAGGATCATGTCATTGACATAGAGAAGGATGATGACCCGGTCTTAGGAGGAAGTCCGCACGAACATAAAGTGATCCTGGAAGCTCTCCACAAAGCCGATCTCAGTAACTGCACAACAAAAATGCTCAAACCAGGCACGAGGAGCCTGTTTGAGTCCATAGATAGCCCAACAGAGACGACAGACGTATTGAGACCAGGAGGAGACTGCATATAGACAACCTCGGAGAGAACACTGTGAAGAAACATATTCTTCACATCCATCTGAAGAAGGGGCCAACCTCTAACAGCAACAACAGCAAGAAGGGTCCGAATGGTGGTCATCTGAGCCACCGGAGCAAAAGTCTCATCATAATTGATCCCATACTACTAGGTAAAACCTCTAGCAACGAGACGGGCGTTGTATTGATCAATGGAGCTATCGGGATGATAATTGATCTTGAAGACCCACTTGCAGCTGATTGGCTTAACACCAGCAGGCTGAGGAACAACCTCCCATGTTTGAGTCTGCTTAAAGGCCTGGAACTACTCGGCCATAGCTTGCTGCCACACAGGGTATTGCAGTGCCTCTGTAAGACCTGGGCTCTTTGTCTGTGTGAAGGAAAGTAAGGTAAGCAAAGAACTGAAATACGTAGGCAGTGACTGCAGTAAAGCCAAAACGGTCAGGAGAATAGATAAAGTGGTCTGGGAGGCGGTGCTCGCGCTGGGGGTAGCGAGGAGTGCTAGAATCTACATCCGGTAGAGAAGGGCTACTCAAAGTAGATGGCATACCAGAGGAGTCACTATCAGACAAAGGCGTGACAAGCAACGGGTCAGGGTGACGACGATGAGAATGCACCTGAGGAAAGGGAGAAACAGGTGAAGGAGACGAATGACCCGAGGGAGAGGAGGGAGGCACAGGAGAAACGTCATCTGAGAAGGAAGGACTGAAGCTAGGAAGAGGGGTTACCACTTTAACAGGAGGTAAGGGTTCAAGAGCAGAGGCGAGAGTAGTAGCTGGAGAAGAAGAAGATGGTGTTGCAGGAGGAGCCTGTCGAGACTAAGGATGGGGTTGCAGGAACCTCAAGGAATGTAAGATCCTAAGACACAACAGAGTAGTAGGGAACATCCTCGACAAAAGAAACATGTTGAGAGATACGAAGACAACGAGCCAAGGGGTCATATCAACGATACCCCTTGTGCTCAGAACTGATATCCAAGAGCACACACTTAGTGGACCTAGCCGATATCTTGTTACGCTTATGGGAAGGAAGGAGGACAAAGCATGTGCACCCAAAAGTATGCAACATGCTGTAGTCAGATGGAGTGCCATTGAGGTGCTTGTGAGGAGAAACACCAGAGAGGACTTAAGAAGGGGTGATGTTAATGAGGTTGACAGAGGTTAAAATGGCCTCTACCCAAAACGTGCGAGAGATGAACGAGAAGAGAAGCGGAGAACGAGCTGTTTCAAGGATGTGACATTGTTTCTTCTCAGCAACCCCATTCTGCTCATGAGTGTGAGGACAAGATTGCTGGAAAAGAGTCCCATGGGACTGAAAAATAGAGCGCATAGCAGAAGAGAGATATTTGCGAGCGCAATCAGACCAGAAAGTTTTGATATGAGCATGGAACTGAGTATGGACCATGACTGTGAAGGTTTGATAGATCTCAGGAATGTCAGATCGCTGACGAAGGAAGTAAACCCATGTGAAACACGAATAATCATCAATGAAGCTAACATAGTAAAGATAACAATTCATAAAAGATAAAGGTACAGGACCCAAAATATCGAAGTGCACTAAATCAAACGGACTATATAACTTCGACAAACTGGAAGAAAATGGGCTAGCTGAAGGCTTAGCCAACTGACATTTCGTACAAAAAGAAAAAGGAGAAAAGGAATCTCGACCTAAAGCTCCAGACTGGAAAAGACTTTTAAGCCAAGGTTCGGACACATGATCTAATCTCCTATGCCACAAATCGGCATTAGAAGAGACAACACCACAGAAGACCGAAAGAGAAACATCAGGTAGATGAAGATACTCCATGTTATATAGTCCGCTCGCTCTACGAGCAGCACCAATCCTCTGTCCCGAGCGTGGATCCTTCACAACACAAGAAGAGGAAGAAAAAATGACTGTTAGGTCGGAATCACACATGTTGCTAATAGAGATTAAGTTCATGCAAAGTTGAGGTGCGTGCAAAACAAAAGGTAGAGAGAGAAGGCCGGTATGGTCTGAGGCGATAGTGATGGACCCAGTCTACGAGATAGTTAAAAGAAAGTCATTTGCAGTGTGGATTGGAGGAATGCGAGAGGCAGGTGAGCATGCAGTAACGATGGAGTGGTCAGGGTCATATGGTGAGAGACCTCAGAGTCCATAATCCAAGGTGCAGAGGTACCCGAGATGGCAGTGAAGGTAAAGGGTCCGGAGGTGTTAGAAGAACCGGAGGCATGCTACAGAAAGAGCTGATCAAGGCACATTTCTATACGCTGAAGGCGATTCATCGTAGTAGTGTCAACAGTGGTGGCTCCAGCAACAACAGTGGGATGACCAAAGGTAGCGGTCCATCCACACTTCTCTGGATGAAGCTGCCAATAGGAGTTGACCATGTGCCGCGGCTTTCCATAGTGGGTACATCTCTGAGTGTCTGGTGCGCCGGAGGAATGTGAGGGGCCACAAGAGAGCATAGTAGAAGGCGTCCTCAGAGCTGGAGCAGCAGCGAGAACACCCTCAAAACTGGAGGGTATAGAGGTGCAACGGGCCGCGATGGTATGGAGATTGGTCTCCTCAACAATAAGTTCAGCTACAACAGCATCAAGACAAGGAAGAGGATGCCTATGGATCAACTTTCCCACGAAGGGATAAAACTCAGGGCGAAGACAATGTTTTAAAAAACGGAAGGCGGAAGGCAGGCGGTCAAATGGTTTCAAGGCGGAAGGCGGAAGGCGGACGACTAGGCGGGCGCCCGGAGAAAAAGGCGGGCGCCCACCTATATAAAATATATTTTATATATTCTATATGTATGTATATATATAAATTCATAATTCTATATAAAAAAACAATAATAGAAAGTTTTACATATGCAAACATCAAAACAACCGATCTGAATATAAAAGTTTTATGAAAATGAAGGAGGGAATCGGGTGGGATCAGGGTTAACTGCGAGGCAGGGGAAAGAGAGCAGCTTTTGAGCCTTTGGGATATCTAGGATATCTAGTTATGTAGTGAAAAGGGAGGAGGGGATCGAGTGGGGTCGGGGTTTTATGAAAAATTATTACTAATCTGCCCGCCAGCCCGGAGCCTACTTGAAACCCGCCTAGGCGCCCGCCTAGGCGGGTCGGATCCCGCATAGGCGCCCGCCTTTGTTCAACCCGCCTGCAGTGCCGCTTAATGCTGAAGCGGAGCGGCCAACCCTCTAAAACGCCTAGGCGGCCGCCTAGGCGGCCACCCGGACCGCTTTTTAGAACAGTGGGCGAAGAGACATCAGAAACTGGTAGAGCTGTTGTCGTTCTCGAAAGAATTGCAACTCGTGCTAGGCATAGTCACCAAGTTCGGGTTCGGCAATAAGTCGGCGAAGGTAAAATTCGGTAAAGTTCGGTGAAAATCGGAAAGTTCGGGAAAAAAACGGGTAAAAGTCGGCAAAAAAAACGGGTTCGGGTTTTAATCGGCGATGGTAAAATTTGAAAAAATTCAGCAAGTTCGAGGCCCTAGCCTGTGGCCCTGTGTCGCCTCGCGGTCGGAGAAGAGAGGGATCAAACTGTTTACTCTCAGAGAATAGTGGCCAGTTGATTATTAATCGTGCGGTAACATAGACCCGCATAATAACTTAAAATAAAATCACACTGTCACAAAAAGCGGCCGACTTAATCCGTTTTATTCAAAAAATCGCTGAATAAATCGGCGATTTTTGTGACTTGATTAAATCGGGGTTAAAATCGGCAAAAAATCGGCAGAGTTGTTAGTCGCGTTTTAAACGCGATTTTTTCAATAAATCGGAGATTTTTGTGACTATGGTGCTAGGAGGCACTAACTCTGGACACCTTCAGCAGAGGGGGCTTCAAAGCCTGAAGCTCACACCAATAGTTGCACATGAGGCAGTGAAACTGCTGAATAATCTGCTATCCCTGCTGAGCAAATTGGGCCTGAGACAGGAGCTGATACTCACGGGTCCCGCTCTGCTCCACAAAGCGTTCCATGAGATGAGCCCAGAGTTCTACTGCAATAGCAAAGGTGACAAGGTCAGTCCGAAGCGAGCGGTTAACCGAGGTAATGAGAAACGCCCGGACACGACGGTCAGCAGGAGCAGGTGTAGAGCCGCCAAGATGCCCATACCGGGTTCGGCCATCCAGGATACTCTGGATGGTGGCAAACCACGCAGTCCAATCAGTTATCGTGATCAAGGAAAAGTCTGTCGAGATAGGGAGGAAATCCCTCGTCTGCTCGAGTGGTGCCGTCGAGAACTGAATAGGGGTCGTCATCGAGGACTGATCTGAAGTTGCCATCGAGAGATGCGGGAAATGCAGAGACTCGATCAACAAAGGAGTACGCTACTTGTCGCGGGCAGCGGGGGACCGGCAGACTGCGGCAGTCGCAGAGGGCTAACGGGCACGAAAGGGCCAGCTGCGGAGGGCCGGTGGGATTGCAGGAGGGCCGGATGCAGGGCGTAGGGCGGCGGGCTCGTCGTGGGCGCATGCAAGGTCACCAGATCGGAGAGGAAGGCAGCATAAGGGGATGGCGAGGGGATTAGACCCGCTCTGATACCATGTTACCACAACCCTAGGAGAGAGAGAGAGACGGCTAGGGTTTGGGAGAATGACGGGCAATTCTTATTAGGACAATAGCCATGAATATATAGGCATCATACATGTGTAGGGAATAAGTCATGTACACCAAACTCATATGTATAAACTACAATATACATTATCAGAAAAGAAAAAAATAAAAAGTAGAAGCGGAGGAATAGGAAAAATTTGTATCAGTGGATTCTAGGAGCCGGACACTGCAAGACCTGCCAGCTGGTTTATAGAGAGTTGGACATTAAAGCTGTGGGTTCCCGGTCGGTTGGTCTCACAGATTGACCGGACGGCGGGGGTGTCACCAAGCGCAAAACGAGGGTCGCAAAGGCTCAGAGAGGAAGAAGGTCTCGTGCGATTAGATTTAGGGTTTAGGTTTTTAGTTTTTAATAGGTTAATTTTTTTTATTCTAGTCCAATGGGGCATATGCTCAACAATATGGGGCACAAAAAGAGCACCTGAGGCGTGCACCAGACTATTTGGCGTAGCCCAAATGGAATCTTGCCCTAAAATGAACACCCAAAAGCATTTTTGGCCTGCCCCGCCTTGGGGGGAGCTTCGGGGCGTGCCTTTCAAAGCACTAATTGAGTTATTGGATTTGGGTCCTTATCCAATCCAGGATCCGATAACAATTAAAATTATTTTTCGAGATCCATAAATGATTCAATAACCTATAAGATCTAGTTTCTAGGATCCAAAATCAAAAGCTGTAATTGAACATGCATCAGGTTATTGGTCCCCATTTCCTCCAGATTCGATTTCTTATTTACTCAACTCTCGACCTTCTCAGTAAAAAAACACAGGAAATTTCCTTGGTTTCTCTTGACCAAATCGGCCACCCACTTTGGGGTTCATTATGATAACTGAATATTTAGAAAATCATGTTAAGTAGCTCATTCAATGATAGGCATGAAAGTAAGAATAATGCCTAATAATACAAGTATGTTGGAACTAATTTGATTGACTAAGATGATGAAAAAATAACTATCAGATAGTAAAGCCTATTAGCTATATTATGAACTTAAGGCGGAGTCAATTGATGCTGGAATACTTTTTTGATCCCAAATCCACTTTATTGGATTCATATTTTAATTTTCACTACTTTACTCTCACCTATAGCTGTTTCTGCACAAAAACTTAATTCTATCAGCTAAACCCATATGAGGGAATATTTTCACACGAAAAATGAATACCAGTAGTACATCTGTCTAACTTGATTCCACAGGATAAGACTCGAATATATATATATATATATATATATATATATATATATATATATATATATATATATATATATATATATATATATATATATATATATATATATATATATATATAAAAGTATGTCCATATTCTTTTTAAAATGTGTATTTGCTATATGTACCTTATTATACTTCACTTTTGTATTTCTTTGTGTGGTATTCTCAACATATTGCAGGTGAACAACACCCTCATCATGGATACTTTTGTACATAGTTGGGCATATATGTTGTACATTTATCAACTCTTGACTCCGAGCTATCATTCTTCTAGATTCTGGATTCACATCCAGGACTTTGCATGATATTTTCAAATTACTTGGGAAGAATTGAATATGCAAGCCTTTACTGAATTAATTTTTTCCAAGTTATTCTGCATGAACATTAACAATACTGTCAATCTTCCTTAAAAAGATGTTGACTTTGTTCCTCGACCGACAATACATACTTTTTAGGGACACTAAATTAGTCTGAGAGTTTTATTGGGGTCAGAGGGGAGCTCGCCTTGTCGTACGAATCTCAGAGTTTGATTGCAATCAGAGGGGAGCTCGCCTTGTCATCCAACTAGCGCTCATTTTTCGGAAACAACTGTTGCAAGGACTCTTCTCTGGTGAACCAATCTACAGCCAAAAAGTTTTTCTCTTTGCTTAATTCATGCATCTATTCTATGTGATTTTCAACCTACCCTCATGCTTTCCTCTCTTTGCTTTGTTGTTCATCGGTGGAAGCCCTATCGAGCTTCTTGTGATCAACTAAATAAGGTTTTGACCTGTTTCATCCTGACTCGGTTTACTTTGCCTTATTTCGATCCGGTATAGTTCCCTACAATTTTCCATTGGCCCATAATCTTACTTCTTCATTCCGTTCATCCTTTTTACAAGATTTTCTCCTATTTTGTTATATTTCTCTCGTATTTTTTGCATTCTTCCATATACCCACGCCCCTTTTCTATGTATTCCTCCGTATGTTAGCAGAATTTCATTTCTCATCTATTTTTGGCATCATTTTCTCTTGTTTATTCCATGTACTTCATCTTTTCACTTTCGTTCCTATTGATATTCGAATTTGTTACTCTCGTAATTTATCATTGTCGTGGCTGGACCTCCTCAGAGGCAATAAAATTAGGTATGATGCGACCAACTACATTTTTTGAAATGTTCACTCTTTTATATGGCTTGTGACCTAGAGAGTCATTTAATGTTGAGGATCATATTGTTTAATATGAAGGTTTTTATGGTGTAGCATTTGTACAGTGGTGGAACATTGTTGAATGTTGATTGTTCATCTTTGTACATCTCTCCTCGCCTTTTGTCCCCTGTTAGCTCATCTTCTTTTTATGTGGACTATGTGGGAACATGGACAAAGTCCTTATATTCTACCTCATTTGGAGCATGTATAGAGTCCTTCCTTTGCTCTAATCGTGGTGTTTCTTCTTGTTGGACATTTTGGTGTTACCATTATCAAACTATGATCAAATTGGGTCTTGTTCTCTCCCTGCTCAATGAATAAACCTTTAAAAGTTCCTCCCTTCTTACACAATTGTACCATCTGATTTTTTCCCACTACAAGTGCTTCTAACACTACCTTTCTTAATAATCTTAGTTGTCGTGTTGTTCAGCCCATGGGTTTTTTCATGTTTTTTACTGCTGCTTGCACCACTTCTGAGTTCTGGCCCTGCGTTTCAGCTCCATGCAGTCCTTAATACTAAACTTGAGTGCCTACTACTACATAACTTCTAACCATTGGCTTCTCCTCTTCCATTCTGCACGGGCAAACGTTTCCTCCTTTGCGACAGTTCAATAGGGTGCTCTTATTCCTTATCTAAAGCCATAGGCCGCTTTTTTGACCCTTTAGTTCCATATATTCCTAAACCCTACATGCTGATCAACTGTGCTCTCAATAATGCTACCTCTTGTTTTGTGCAAGATTAGTATTAGCGGTAATTGGGACAAGCCATAGGCATTTGGGGTTATACTATATTGATTTCTACATTTTTTTCACTTTGTTGCTTCCATGATTTTAGATATGTTATCTTCTTGTCATCTTGTAGTACCTTTATTGTGGTCATATTCCTAGTCCCCGATTTCATTATTTTGTGTATAGTGATGTGTATGGCTCTATTCCTCCCACTTCTTTTTTACCATGCATTGGTTGTTGCTTGTTGTTCTTTTGTTTGTTCTTAGCAACTTTATCATTGAGTCACCCTTTTGATCTTGTTCATATAGATGTCTAGGCTCCATTAATTGCATTTAAGGGGTGTATTAACATAATGCCTTGGTTGTTGATGACTACTCATGATTCACCTATTTGTACTTTGTGCGTAATTGTGCTTAGTTCATACAGATCTATCAGTACTTTGCTACTACTATTTGTACTATGTTTCAAAGACCATTAAGGTCTTTAGCTCTGACTTTAGGGGTTAGAATTTTTTTCTTATAAGTCGTGTGTTTATCTTGCTTTTCTTGGCAATGTGTCTTAGCTCTTTGTACCTAAGTGTTTTTTTTTTAATAATGTTTCTAAGTAAAAATGAGGAATTTTTTCTATCGGCAAATTCCGTATCGAGCTGTATGTAGTGTCTGTAAGTGTCATGTCACAGAGCTGATCAAGATAAAGCCTTTGGTGGAGCTTCAGATCAGAGCAATCCATATGATGGAGCAGTTCAACACTTCATACCAAGTAACTCCAATAAAGTTTAGGTAGAAGTGACCTTGGAAACCTAGTGCACCCATTGTTTATAGTGTGCTAGATTAGTCCATTTGGACACATGCTTAGTTTGTGCTCATGATTCCAAGCACTTTTTTAAAGAAGCCTTTAATTTGAGAACTAATTTTGAAGCTATAAAATGACTTCTAAGTGTTCTCATTCGGTCAATGTTGAGAAAATGTTCTGAAAAACCTTCGAATATAATTTGAATTTTTTTTTGAAAATCTTCAAAAGCCAAAGACATGTAGGATGATGGATCCAACAGTCTACGCGGATTGGTCCGATTGTCCGCCTGTAGCTGCAGAGGAATAGCCCTTATTGGACACAAACCGATCGAGGTCATGCAGATCAGTTGAATAACCATATACAAAGATCTATCCTTTGGTTGCAGACCGATTAGACTCTGTTCGGATCGATTAAACTTTTTGTACGTGGAATCAATCCCCCTGAAGAGGACCTGTTGTACCCCTATGGACTGTTCTAGTTATTCACTAAAAAAATTTGTTCGTTGGTTCCAGAGCGTCCGAACTTCTTTCGCGGAGTCTGTCGAATTTAAACACCTTGGTCAGATCGATCAAAGTGTGCTAATCCATCGAGGATCGGACTTTTCCTAAAGCCGCACCGGTCATACATCAGAGATGGGCCGGTGTGCCGTCACTTTTATGCATAATCATATTTTGTTCTGACTTGAATTATTGACTATAAAAATGATGGATGTTTTAGGATTTAAGGCGGTGCTTGGATACGCTTTTTGTTCTGAATTTTGGGATTATGGGAGCCTAAAATCCCAAAAACACATGGAGAGCGGCGAGAACCTGTTTGGGGCACACCGTTATAGCTTATTTGGAGAGCCCGATTTTGGGCCTTTTGAAACCGCTTTTTCGGAGCCCATTTTTTAAGCTTCTATATTATGAGCACTTGAAAGTGTTTTTTTGGAGAGCCCGAACAAAACCCTCGTCGTGACCCACAGACTCTCTGATGGGTACCTGTCCCGACAACCAATGATTGGCCCATAGTGGCCCGCTATCTTATTTATCGCATTAATTAATTAAATTATCATATTTAATTAAAAAAATTACGACTTGTTGCGCTTATCCATTGTTTTCATTTTTTAAGTCCCACATTACCTGGGGAACTCATGCATGTAAACCGGTTCATTATATAAGAGCACGGTCCGTCTCTTTTATCAATCAATATATTAGACGAAAAGAATGATGTTGTTTACGAGCTCCTAGGGTTTCCTGGATTAGAATCCATCAGAGGTGAATTTATCGAATCCGGTGGACTCCAGATCTTTCCCCTCCTATTCCCTTCTTCGCCCTATGTCTCTGAATCCCTAAATCTGTGTGATCATTATGACGAAAAAGAGCATCGAAAGAAAAAAAGGAGAGAAAGAAAGAGACAAGAAGAAGAGCAAATTGGAGGAGAAGTGGCCCTCGTCCCTTCTATTTCTTTTTCTTTCTCCTCTTTTCCTCCCCGTGGAAGGCAGTCACCCTACTTTGTCCGTGCAAGGTTGTCACAGTCTCTCCCCTCACTTGTACGATTTGAAGAAGCCATGGGAAATCATCTCGTGGCCTTTTCTTTGACTGTGGGCACCCCCTTATGAAAGATCAGTCGCCACATCATTAGTTGGGGCCTCCAAGGGCACCCCAACTTATCACAAAAAAATCATACGAATCTTAGAAGGAGCCACACGTTCTTCCCAATACCATACGGCCTCCTTGAAGCCCTCTCGGTCTTCCCTCATCTTCGGCAATTCTCTCGGCTTCCTCCTCGTACACCCACAGCCCCTATTCGTTATCCTCCATGTGTTGATCCGCATCTTCTCTTTTCCGTTAAACTTCACTGCAAGAAAAGATATTTGCTGATTTGAAGATTGTTTTGGATTGATTCTAAGCATTATTTTGAGTAGAATTCTCTCCTTGAATTGCGTACATGTATCAAGAAAATTAAGGTGATATCATTCCACATCAATAGCCTTCTTTTTTCATTAGTAGAGGATCTTTTATTTGAATTCGAAGGGACCCCTACCTCGTCCCTCATCACTCTCCCCTTGTGATCTCTCATATCTCTCTGGCCTCCCGAATCGAGTTGCGTTTCGGATCTGCAACTCTGGTTGCATTTCAGATCGATGACGATACTCGAGCTACACTTCAGATCGACGACATTATTTTTGCTTTGGATCGACGATAGGACTCCGACTCTGCTTCAAATCTCGCGACTTGAGCTATGCTTTAGATATCCTCTCTCTCTCCCTCTCTCTGATGATGATATTATGATCTAATCGAGATTTTTGCATGGCATGATCCGATCGGTATTTTTTCCCATTTTTAGATCTTGTATGACATGATCTGATCAGGAATCTTGCCCAATTTTTGTGATCTTGTATTGCGTGATCCAATCAGGATTTTTTTTCCATTTTGCTGATCTTGTATGTTTTAAACGGACACTGCCAAACGAGCTTATGGGCATATCAGCTTCGAAAATCTACAAACCAACGGCTTTTGCCAAACAAACTTCGTGGATTTTAGGCTCTCCCAAAAACAGGATTCTAAGAACTCAAAAGCGTAGAATCAGAATCCTATCCAGACAACGCCTAATATACTATAAAGGGCTTTATCTAGTACGAAATTGAAGGATCTAGTGTTTCACCTCATCTCTACTATATAAAGAGAAGTGGTCTTAAGGATGAAACCAATCAATACCTCTTAATGACCCTACTATAAGTCGCAAACAATATTAAACATTTGACATATCAAGGGTATTTAAGTCTTTAGATATCTATATTTTGGAGGTCCCACGATCTAGTTCTGATGCATGCTTTCGCCATCCTTTTTGCATGTGCATCGCACATGCACAACTCGATGCCTCTTAGTTTAAAGGTCTTTTGTGAGTTTTGTTTTAGGGTTTCTTTGCTCCTAGTTGATAGATCATTAGGTAAACCCTATCCACTATTATCATTCCTTTGTGGGTTAATCGCCTGTCATTGACGGAGCCCCATTTTGGAGATTGGATTTTGGACTTGGGTTTTGCTGCTTTGGCTGGCGGATCCAGGGCCATATTTGAGGTGGAGATCGGGCCAAGGCATTGGTGCGTGGGTTCATTAAACTAGAGAAACTTTGCCAATGGATTTCAGTAGTAGAGGTGGAGATCAAGCAACGCACTCGTGGTTAGCAAGGAGTGGAGACAAAGCAACTTGGAGGTGACATCAGCAAGACCAAGCCAAGTTGGTGAGATTGCGGAGCATTGTATGTTCTCTTTCATATAGTGCATAATGCAAACCTAGACTTCCATCCCCTGGATGTAGGCTTCCTTTGTGAGAAGGAACCACATAAAATCGCATGTGTTACTTTTTGGATGTTTGAGGATTTGCTTATCAATTCTTTCTTGTATAATATATCCTAGACTTGTCTTTGATTGTGTTAGAGATTACACGGTTTTTTATCTATTTCGTGTTGGTTTCCTCTTCTAGGGTAGTCTGCTTAACATATTGGTGACTTCATTACATATATACCTTGAGCAAGTGCCCTAATAGGGTGAGGCTCATTTGTTCATATTATGTTGCATGGTATCAAAGCTTAGGTGTGAGAGGCATCGTCTACCCAGCCCCTTTCGGCTCATCCCCCTAGCTAGGGTTCTTTGGAAGCTAGGGATAGGCCTTCACTTCCCCTCTTCCTTCCACTATTTGATCTCCAAACTCCATTCAATCCAACTTAGTCATAGTCATTCTCTGCTCACCGCAACTCGACAATCGATGTTTCCGTTTCAGTGAAAGAGTTAAAGCAACTAAAGCTTCGCTGCATCCTTGCAGTGATAGAGGAAGGGCTCAACATCTCAGGGCATCTCTGCATCAACACAGACGATAGCTACATCCTCAACTACATTTTGTTTTTCGGTCTCATCTACATCATCAAACGGAGGAGGATGGATAGAGGAGCGACATCACGAGTCGCGACAATTCATTGTCGTATTTTGATTCCCATATGCATCCATCATGGTTTTGTGATCAACAGAGGAGCGACGAAGACGACAAAGGAACTTCATCACAGTGCAACAACGCCGATGACTTCCCATTCAATTAAAAATTTAAAACCTTAAGGGTTCTTCGCTCTATCTGACTCGATTCATCCGACTCAAGCATGAATAGGCCGAATTAGAATCACATAAACTTGACCTGTCGTAATCAAATCCAAAACAACTGAACGAGTTGACTAAGACGTGAATTTCAGACCTTTTTTTCTTCCTATTTTTGAGTCTTTTCCAAAACAACTTGACTGTTCATTTTTTGCTAGACCCAAAACCCGAACTGAATTCTCAAACCTTACTTTTTAGTTCACATGCTCCGCTTGATGAATAGATTGTTAAACCTTTTAAGAAAGATTGGCATGCTATTATTCACAAAAGTAGTTTTCATGGACAACTATCTCAGGACTTGAGACTGTATATTAGACATTTTAACCAAGATCAAGTTGTCAAGATAGTCATGGGAAAGAGTGTATAATGATTCCAGATTAAGAAATAGCTAAGAAGCACGGATACGGATACGGGATACGGGTACGATACGATACGGGTACGGCGATACGGCAAATCTTAAAAAAGTAGGATACGGGTACGGCTAAGGATACGGCAATAAATTATTATTTTTTAAATATTTATTTTAAATAAAATACTAAATTATTAATTTATAGAACTATTAATTGATAGAATGCATCATAAAGAACATATTCAATATAGAAGCACAGGTTGTTGCATATTCAATATAAACAAAATATTAATTGCTATAATTTATCACTGTTTTTTGAAAAAAATTTAATAAAATTTTCATAATTGGCTCAATATTTTATCACTGTTTTTTATCGATCTTATTGCATATCTGCAGATCCTGACGGCAGGTTAGAAAGCCTGCAAATGGGGCTATGAGGGAGAGCGAGAAAGAGAAAGAGAGAGAGAGAGGAAAGAAGAGAGATATGGGGCTGTGAGGGAGAGAGACGGGCAAACAGCGGACGGCTGCAATCGGGTAGCGGACGGGTGCGGGGAGACGGTGGGCGACTGCAGTTGGGCGACGGACGGGCGGCTAACGGCTATAGTTTGGCACGGACGGCGGACCGCTGCAATCAGGCGGGCGACGGCGAACGACAGACGACGGGCGCGGGCGGACGCCTGCCTCTCTGCTCTCCCTCTCTTCTCGCTCGATCCAAAAAATAGGGTGGGTGGGGTTAAATTTTGGGTAAATTACACATAGACCCTCTACAGTTTGAAAAACATATCACTTGCACCCCCTCCAGGGGGGGCATTTGTAGGGTTTTAAACATGAGGGGGTGTAAGTGATGATCGGTCAAACTATAGGGGTCTTTGTGCAATTTATCCTTAAATCTTTTAGTGTGGGACAGTGGGTTTGGGTTTGGATTTGGGTTTGGGTTTGAGTTTAACTTTTAACCAAACCCAAACTCGATAACCCAAGCCCAAACCGATCAGCCGTATCCCTCCCGTATCCGGCCCGTATCCCGCCGTATCCCAGCCGTATCCTGGTATTTTTAAATCCAGGATACGCCCGAAACGTATCGGACACGTATCCGAGCCGTATCCGGGCCGTATCCGTGTCCGATACGTATCCGGTATGGTTACGTCATGTATTTTGAAGTATCCGTGCTTCATAGAGAAATAGTGACTGATAGCATGCCAAATAACAGGGAATGTACTTGCAGGGTTCAAGGATAGGGTCGATAATAAGTGGGAATGAATAAAGTGGTCATGAATAATGAATTATAAATGTAAGTAAAAAGTTCGGAAGCGTGCATGCAAGGTTCAAATCTCTATTTCGGTGAGATTTCGTGGAATATTTCGGCAGTGTGGAAATATTGCATTTTTTTAGAAATGGTGGAAATATTGATTTTTCGATGAAATTTTTTAATGAAACTCCGGATAGTCATAAATCAAGCATAGATACGCACTTTGGAACACTCAAATAATATTTCTACCCTGTCTAGGGGTGTAGACCTTCACATAGCATGTATTCTATGTAGGCGTGCTGATTTTTATGCACGCTATACATATGTATCTCACTCAGGGGTTTCAAAATATGATATCCAAAGTCCAAACAATGCAAAATGATATTTGATTAACTTACATGAACAATAATAACCAAGGTGGAATGGTATATTTACTAATATTCATTATTTTCATCACAAAGAAGTAAAAAAAATCATTCATCATCACTTGTTGTCCATGTAATGATATCATCATCATCCTTTTCTTCTTCACTCGTAGTCCATCTAATGACATCATCATCAGCCCCTGGCCTACCAGCTCCACTACCGCTTGCATTGGCATCATGAACAAACTGTGTCCACATCTATCCTCTCTTAGCTCGCTCTCGCTGGGAGTGTCTCGAATCCTATGCAGTCAAAGTCGGTAGTCGGCCCTAGTCGGCCAAGGGCCGACTAGGACTAGTCAGGATTAATTCAAGACTAGTCGGCAAAAACTTATGCTAACCCCTCCCCCCTCCCTAAACATATATGATATATGACTTAGCATAAATGTCAATAAGTATATGATATTAGTCGGTTAATAACAATACATACCTTCACACTTCACAGTATGGGTATAAATACATAAGTAATAGAACACCGTTGTATTGGCTTCATGCCCATGTCAGAAGACTCAGAACTAAGAATTCATCAAAATATTTGTTTGATGATGTTTAATCTGTGAACAACCCCAATTTTGATTATAGGGTTATATGGATAGCAACAAATAAACAATAATTATTTGTCTATGTTTTTATTTGAGATTCTCAGGTGCTCGACAGATGATTACAGGGAAGAGCCATAGTTGTAAGTCTTGTGACTCAAGACTTTGAGCCAATGTAAAAAAATCCAAACAAAATTGCTTGTAAAGACTCTTTGCAAAAAAAAAAAAATTGCTTGCTGAATACTGCCTGGGGACTAGTCGGCAGTTGCTAGTCGGGGACTAGTCGGGATTCCGCCCAGCAATGACAGAATCGGAATTAATCGGTCGACAAAATACCGCCTGGTGACTAGTCGGGAACTAGTCGCCAACTAGTCCCGATTTTGATAGCATAGCTCGAATCTAAGGCCGTCTATCGATATTGAGCTTCTCTTCTGTCTCATTATCTAGCGGGTACTCGATATCATCATCTGAATGATTCCTGGTTGATAGAGTGCTAGTATATCGAGACTTCTCGATCCGTCTCTTCTTGGGTTACCTAGGGTTCGAAGCTGAACTCCTTTGTATTCTCCGCTTTTCAATAGAGTGCGCATGGATACTCTGACTTCAAGCGGAGCCTTCAAACACTTTCCTACATCGGGGAAGCAGCCGGCGAGGTGTTGATTCAGCCGTGTAACACCTCCACTTCCGATCTGTTTGCCACAGTATGCACATTGTGACTTCTGCTTCTTTGTGTCCAAGGGGAAGCCGTGCGGTCAACCTATGTCTTTTGACCCAGAATCCCTATGTGGAAGAGGTTGGGAGGCCATCTGTAAATGATAATAAGTAATATTGATAAATTTAAATAATAACTCTGTACATATACATATCTTTCTAAAATTTATAAGAATAAAAGAAGTCTAGACTGATGATCGACTGGCCAGCTCATAAGAATAGTTGATTGAAAATACAAACTATATATACAAAACCCAAAAGTACATAAGAATACATCAAAATTCTAACGAAACATCAAATCTATTGCCAAAATGATAGGCGGGCCAGCTCATAATCATTTCTTGGATCTTGCCTCCGGTAGACCGATGCAAGGTAATCCGTACAATAGTGATGTAATGTCATATACTGTTGATGCCACTCTATAAACTCTCTCATATACTTCCCATACTCTGGTGCTGACACACCAACCAAATGTCCAATCACCGGATACTGTGTATACAAAACGATGGTGACCCCTCCATCTGTATAGGGATATACAACTGCACTTTCAGTTATCGGATGATCATATCCATATGGATACAGTTCATATCCCTGATGCTGGGGCTGAGAGTCATAAGAACTACCGCTCTGGTCAGAATATCCATATGGAGACTAGAAAAGTCCACCGGCCCCCAATTGCCTATAGGGTTGACTATATGAGTCACTAGTCTGCCCCTGACCATAATTGTATCCACCTCCCCTGTATCCGCCACTGCTATTTCTCATCTCATCAAAACTGAGACGACAATGAGTCAACGTCTTGGCTCCAATGAGTAGATGTGGAGCTACCTCTACCAGTCTGCCTCGGAGCACCTCATCTACGCTCGTAATGAGTAGATGTGGGCCCCACCTGTCGGTCGGAATCATTACATTTTGAACCTGACAATATTTCGCGCGATATATCGCGAAATATAGACAATATCTCGCGTCCAGAAAAGGGTGTTCTGCCGCCCCATGTGAGGTGCACCCCCGCATATCGACGAAATACCATGATATTTTGTCGCCCGGATATTTCGGCCGGTATTTCACGAAACGCATCGATTTTTGGACATTTCCCAATCTGCTCGAGATTGGAGGCGAGTTTTCGTATCAGACTTTGGTTTTTCGAATATATTTTGCAAAATATTGCGATTTTTTGTACCTTGTGTGCATGTTCTCCGTTCTACCTTGGTCAATCACCTTGCATGGGACCAAGGCAACCAATCCGAAATCTATCGTGACAATATGCAGTAACTGTTGTTTCTTTGATTTGTGAACATATTCACTTCAATATACCAAACAATGGTATCATACTATCATGAAGAGGAAGATGCGAACCATAGTGAATCTGAATCAGTTGAATGGTATGTTGTCCATCTTTTTGCATACTTTTTATTTTTTGAAAGGTATCTTTTCGTATACTTGCAGTTTAGCACACGTGGTGAGCATGATGAGAGAACTTATCAAAATGGCGATGTTCAAGTTTATCAAACTGCTAGCAAGGCTGTAAGAATGGCACCTGACAAAGGTGACTTTAAAAGACGATGAAAAAAAACTAGAGGTATCAAGATCGATATGATCTATCTTTGGCTACCATCTGTGGATGATATCTCAGGTTTTTGCTTATGATTTTAGGTCATAGTTCTTTGTTATGATGAGCATATAGGTTTTCAGGCCCAGAGGGCTCGATGGCTCGTCTATGTAAGCTGTAGTCAACTGTTGCTCACCTACTTGTTCGTGGATCTTGGCCTGCATGGTGAGTTTGTGCAGCATTGAAGGCCCATATTTTTTTTTTGTTTATGATACTTTTGGGGCCTTTTATATATTGGGGAAACAAATGATTATGTAGTCCCACGATCGGATTAAGTGGCCAAGACAACTCTTCAGATTTTTTTTAAAGTATCTTTTCAATGTTAGATCGAACATATGAATGGCTGCATCTATTCTTCCATTCTTTTGTGCACACTACATAACAAACATCTAAGGTAAATGTAGAGTATGGAACTTGGTGCAGAATTTTATGGGTTAGGAAGTTTGGAGTTAATGCGAGTGTTTCAGAGAGGAGAATGTGTTACAGAGACGAGAATGTGTTCCTAAAGGATAATGAGACTGACGAAAATGGTATTGGATTCAAAAAAGACTAGAAGAGGCTTCAATGAAAAAATCTTTGGAAAATCTAGAATTTTTTTTTGGAATCCTTATCGAATGGATGATGTAGCATGATAGGATCGAACGGTAAAGAATGGTTCATACCTGCCCATATCCAAAATAAAAGAACAAGACACAGGTGATATCACTATCGAGCAGTATACCGTCAATGTCTTGGAAGCAGGAATTGGTAGGATTATGGGGTCCTGAACCTGTTCCCTATGCCACGACGAGCAATCAGGAACATAAAGTTTTTTGTTCCCTCGATATTGTTCTTGCTCCTAGCTTCTAATGTCTGCGTATCAGGATCTAAAGTGTAAGGCTGTTTGCTGTGTGGTACCATTGATATTCAGGTTAATGTTTTAATTTTCAGTAGTTTATATGTTTATAACTACGGGTGCCGCGACCTCACAATCGTTCTGTTTTGCAGTATGATCTGAGTAAGTTCTGCCCATTTAACACCGTGCTGATCGATCATGCCGATCCTTCGATAAACACAGGTAGTCGAGTCCCGGGCTATATATTCTTATACTCCAGTAGATTAAATAAAATGAAAACTCTAAAATGCTTCCTTCTTTCGCAAATCTGCATTCTAGGTTTGATAACACCACATCTGTATTGCTTGCTTCTACTGCAGTGCTTACCGCACCATCAGATAAGCCAGGTGTTGCTCTGCTTGATTTTGTGATTTTCCCGCCCCGATGGCTGGTTGCTGAGCACACCTTTCGCCCTCCGTACTATCATCGCAACTGCATGAGTGAATTCATGGGCCTAATCTATGGTGCGTACGAGGTATGACCGTCTGTTATTTCTTCCAATAGTGCCACAGAAAAAATGCTGTAGAGGCCATCATTAATCATCTTCACCATCATTGCTGCAGGCTAAAGCTGATGGATTTCTCCCTGGAGGTGCAAGCCTCCACAGCTGCATGACACCCCACGGGCCGGACACCAAGACGTACGAGGTAAAGATCCACTCGATGAGATTTAGACAGTCATGATGAGCAATACTGTGGAGCCCCGAGCCCGTAAACGGTTTCCCGTGCAGACTCAAGGGGGGCAAGGGGACCCACACACTTCGTGTGTCTGCGCAGAAACCCGGTGTACAGGCTGCGAATCATTTTCCTTGTCCTATAGTTGGCTTGATCACCCTCTGTATTTCCGCAACAGGCTACAATTGCACGCGGTGAGGACGCAGAGCCGTCTAGAATACGAGGGACCATGGCCTTCATGTTCGAGTCCTATCTGATCCCACGTGTCTGCCCGTGGGCCCTGGAGTCTCCGTGTCTCGATCCTGACTACTACCGGTGCTGGATTGGACTGCGGCCGCACTTCTCGCGCAGCGAGGGAGGCACCGAGGATGAAAACGGCAGCGCTTGAGTGGACAGCAATGGTGTGATCCGAGGTAGCACTTGCAGCCGTTCTCGGGTTTTTCTATAAATTATCTCTTGATGTTGTACATATCTCAATAAATTAATGTCCTTCAAAAATAAAAACTATGTATCATAGGAAATAAGTGTGCAGACTTGAGGAACAAGTATTTGTGCCCGGCGCACAGTGATAGTTGGTACAGGCTAATGGAATAAAAGCCATCAAATAATGATGAAAACTTGCTCTACCTATTATAGCCAAGGTTTGAAATATCGATTTCGACCATCATTTCGAGCCCTCCAAAAAACGGCATATTTCACAAAATATTATAAAATTTTGTGATATTCTATTTCGGTGCGCGTAAAAAAATAAATATTTTCTGATACAATAAGAAACTAGCCTGACTGAGCCTTGTGGCTAGAGCTGGCAATCGAATTAGGGTTAGGGTAGGCGAGTTAGGTTTGGCTGGTTAGGATGGCTCAACCCTAACCTTTTATTAAACGGGTCAATCCTCTAATTCTAACCATAGGTGGGTCAATCCTAACCCTATTAATCTAACATTACATAACTTAAAATAATTTAATGTTTCATCAAGAATTTACTTACCGCATATAGTTGCGGAAGAGCAAACAAAGCATCGTAGGAGGTGCAGTAAACGAGGATGACGTGGAAGGCCTTCGGAATAGGAAGCTGAAGCTTCTGATTCTTTCGCAACTTATGCTTGGCTTTTGACTGTAAGCCAAAAAAGGAGATCCAACATGAGGTACAAGATTTGTTATGGTTTCTTTTTTCTCGGTGTTGTGTGCTGAGGATCGAGCACACAATGGTTTGTAGTTACTACTGAAATTGCTAAACGTATTAGATGCTACAATAAGAAACTAAATTCACAACCCGACTGAGCCTTGTGGCTAGAGCTGGTAATCGAATTAGGGTTATGGTAAGTGAGTTAGGGTTGGCGGGTTAGAATGGCTCAGCCATAACCCTAACCTGTTAATAAACGGGTCAATCCTCTATTCCTAACCATAGGTGGGTCAACCCTAATCCTAGTAGTCTGACATTACATAACCTAAAGTAATTTAATGTTTCATCTAGAGTTACTTATCGCATACTGTTGTGGGAGAGCACACTTCTGATTATTCCGCAACTCTTGGGGTTCGTCTGTAGCGTGTCGTCCGGGAAGCCAAAAAAGGAGGATGGTACGAGGTACAAGATTTGTTAGGGTTTCGATCTCCTGACCTCTTCGAGCCCAAGCTCTAGCGCGCCTGTCCTCGGACCGCTTGGCCGGTACAAAAAAAAATCCAATTACGTTTCTTTCAGCATTGTGAGCTTTACTTTTCATCATTGCTTTATCTCCTTAGCACCATTTTCTTGGCTTTCATAGGATTATTTGTCCTTAGGCTCCGTTTGGTAGCCGGAAAAATTCATTAAAGAAGGGGAAAGACTTTCCTCCCAGGAGTGAGAGGAAAGAGAATCCCCTCACTTTCCCCTCGATTACACTAACATTGGGATACTTTAGGTATAAAAGTATTCTGATTCCTGTTCACTTTCCCTGCTACCAAACACGTCTAACATCACTTAAGGGGGAAAATTCTCTCCCTTTCCCATCTCTTTCCGACAACCAAACACGTCTAACATCACTTAAGGTGGCAATGGGTCGTGTCGGGTCGGGTTCGTGTCTAGTTTTGGGTCGTGTCCAAAACCCCTAGACTCGGACCCGACCCGTTTAACTAATCGTGTCTACACCCTAAACCCGTACCCGACCCGCTTATAAACTGGTAGACCCGATAAGACCCGTTTACCACACGGGTCTATTCAGTTGACCCGATCCGACCCAATCCGACTCGACCCGACCTGACTCTATATGACCCGCTGGTACAACATACTATAGTATCGGATTGCGAGTAGACCCAACCAGACCTAACCTGTTGAATTTTAAACGGGTCTTCCCGGGTCTACTGTGTCCAGACCCTAAACCCGGACCCGACCCGTTTATTAAACGGGTTTACCGTGTCGACCCGTTTACGACCCAAACCCATTTAACCCAGACCCACTAACTTCGTGTCTGGTCTGCCGTGTCAGGTCCAGAATTGCCAACCCTATTTGTACGAGAAATGCTATTCAGCCCGACGATTTCTCTCGAATTCGCCGGCCCGATTGACGTGGCAACGCACAACTGGTTGCTAAAACTCACAAATGATATTTAAATCTTTTCAGCCACCAGTTGTGCGCTGCCACGTCAATCGGGCCGTCGAGTTCGGAAAAATCTTGGGGCTGAATAGCATTGCTCCTATTTGTACTCACCAAGCACTTTACCTTTTCCAATCTTAAGCCATTAGCCATAAATACGTTTTTTAAGTCCTCTTCAATGAGACAATCGAAATTTGTTGGAAGTTCTTTCCCAAGTGTTAGTGATAGTGTATAGTGTAGTGTTGAGATACACATACTCGTAGCTAGCCTGTATAGGATACCCCTTGTTTCACATATATATTTGGCTCTTGGCCTAATGAGAGCTATTGATTCATTCTCCCCAAAACCTCTTGTATCATGGTATCAGAGCCAACCTCGAGCTCCCCTCCGGACAACCTCAAGCTTCCTCACCGCAAGATCTGAGATCTCAGATCTGCTCTCCTCATCTCTTCTAGATCCAGATCTGACTCTACACGGCTTCGGCGACCAGATCTGCACGGCTCCCTCTCTCTGGCGACGGTCTCCGGCGACCAGATCTGACTCAGGTCCTCTTCCCCTCCTCCGGCTCCCTCTCTCACGCCTTCTTTGGCCCGGCGAGCTCGTCTCCAAATCTGGCCATCGGCTCCGGTGACCTCCTGCAGCATCTTCGGCCAGATCCGAAGACCTCCTGCATCATCTTCGGCTCCAGCGACCTCTTCGGCCAGGCGACCTCCTGCATCGGCTCCGGCGACCTCTTCAGCCCGGAGACCAGATTTGCATTGGCTTTTATCCGAATCTGGCCATCGGCTCCGGCGACCTCCTGCATCTTCTTCGGCCCGGTGACCTCCTGCATCATCTTCGGCCAGATCTGATCTTGCGATCGATTTCAGATCTCAAATCTGCTCTCACACCCTCTTCTTCGGCCAGATCCGAAGACTTATCCTCCAGCGAACCTCCAGATCTGCATCGGCTCTTCTTCGGCCCGGCAACCTCCTGCATCATCTTCGGCCAGATCCGAAGACCTCCTGTATCGGCTCCGGCGGCCTCTTTGGCCCGGAGACCTCCAGATCTGCATCGGCTTCGGCGATCGATTTCATATCTCAGATATGCTCTCACGCCCTTGTCTTCAGCCAGATCCGAAGACTTATCCTCCGGTGAACCTCCAGATCTGCATCGGCTCTTCTTCGGCAGATCCGAAGACCTCTCCTTCGGCCCGTGAGCCACCATGGCCGACTCGTCCTCCGTAGATGCCCCTCTGCCCGTGCCACTGCACTCTGAGAGCCTCCTATTCGAGTATACTCGTGACTTCCTGCCGAGCTCGACGGACTTCCCTCTCGCCTCCTCCGTCGACTGGGAAGCATGGGCAGCCACCGTCCAGACCACGCTTCTTGGACGTGGCCTTCTTGGATTAATCGACGGCACCACCTCGGTACCGAGCTAGGTTTTTCCTGCGGCCCTTCAGGCGTAGCGCCTTCGTGATGCACGGGTCGCCGCCTACTTTGTCGCTTCGGTCGATCGGACGATGCGTGCTGACCTCGCCACCCTTGGATCATCTGCAGCCATATGGCGCTCCTTAGTTGAGCGCTTCGTGGAATCTAGCGGCACCCGCGAGTATGCTCTCCTCTCTCAGGTCCAATTCGAACAGCAAGGCGACCGTACGATCCAGCAATTCCATGCGCAGATGCATGGTTACTGGCGGGAGCTTCAGTCACTGGTACCTCCCGTCTCTCCCAAGTGTCGTGCCGCCCACCAAGCCTTCTGGGAGTGCCATCAACTTTATCAGTTCCTGATGGCCCTTCGACCAGAGTTTGGCCCACTTGCTGGCGCCCTGATCCACCGAGACCCACTTCCACGCTTGAATGCTGCCATTGTTGAGTTCGTCACCAAAGAGACTAGGCTGCGCACCATCGCCACCAGAGCTCCTCCGTCCCCCTCCAGCCACACGGGCGTCCTTGCTGCAGCCCCAGCTGCCTCTTTTACTTTTGCTTCTGGTCGTGATCGGTTTGTGTGCACTCACTTCCACAAACCAGGTCATGTCGTCGCCACATGTTGGAAGCTGCATCCCGAGAAGAGGCAGTGACCCCGAGGACGTGGTCGACCCATTGGCTCTACTGCTGCTGCTGCTACTGCTTCGTCCTCTCCTCGCACGGTTCCATTATCACCCCGGGGTTCTTTGGACGCCCCTGACACTACTCAGCTCCTTCAGCAGCAGCTTGCACAGCTTCAGTTTTGCCTAAACCAGCAGGCGAGTTCAGCTCCGCCGAGGCTTCCAGCGCCTCCAGTTCCTCTGCTCACTTAGCCACTCTCGGTACCTTCGCTACTTGGATTCTGGACTCTGGGGCCTCCCATCACATGACTTCCAATGCTTCCTTGCTTACCGATTGCCGCCCGGCACCGCCCATCGATACATACTGTAGATGGTTCTTCTTTAGCCATCTCGCAGTGTGGATCGATTACCGCCACTATAGAACCGAGCGGTCGTCTCTCTTTACCCACTGTGTTGCATGTCCCCCATTTCGCATGCAGCTTATCTCCATTAGCAGCCTCTGTGACTCTGGATGTGTTGTGACTTTCTCCCCTTCTTCTTGTGTTGTGCAGGATCTACGTACCGAACGGGTGATTGGTGCTGGTCGTAGGTCAGGCGGGCTGTACCACCTCGAGCATCTCCATCTTCCCCTCATTCTCCCTTCTAACATCTATAGTTTAGCTTCTCCTGATGCCAACTTGTGGCACCAAAAACTAGGCCACATTTCTGAGTCTCGACTTAAGAGCTTACTCCAGACTGGAGCTCTAGATCATTGCTCTTTTTCTTCTTTATCTATATGTACCGGTTGTAAGCTTGCCAAAGCTACAGCCTTACCTTTTCCTTCTAGTATCTCTCAGAGTTCTGCTCCTTTTGACTTAGTACACTTCGATATCTGGGGCCCTGCACCTCTTCCTTCGATGTGTGGCTATTGCTACTATATCTCTTTCATCAATGACTTCAGCCGATACACTTGAGTCTACCTTCTTCAGCACCGCTCTGAGGTTCCTCAGGTCTACCAGATTTTCACCTCGATGGTCCACACACAGTTCGGTTGTCGCATTAAGACCTTTCGGTCTGATTGCGCCCTAGAGTACCTCTCCACTGCTATGCGGATACTTCTTCAGTCCCATGGGATCCTATTCCAGCACTCATGTCCTCACACACACAAGCAAAACGGAGTAGCTGAGAGGAAGCACCATCATATCCTTGAGACGACGCATGCTCTTCTTCTCTCTGCTTCCGTTCCACGCACTTTCTAGGCTGAGGTTGTCTTGACATCAGTCAACCTCATCAACATCACCCCTTCTTCTATTTTTCCGGATGGTGCATCTCCCCATGAGCGTCTTTTCTCTTTCCCTCCTGACTACAGTCTGCTTCGTACCTTCGGGTGCACCTGTTTCATTCTCATTCCACCCCATTAAGCGCACGAAGCTGTCCGAACGTGCAGTTAAATGCATCCTCCTAGGAATTAGCACCGAGCACAAGGGTTATCGTTGCTATGACCCCCTGACTCGTCGCCTTCGCATCTCTCGACACGTCTCCTTCGTCGAGGATACCCCTTACTACTCCTCTGCAGCTCAGGACCTTACCTTCTTGGAGACTCCTACCACCCTGTCTCCGACTCTCGAGCCCCTTCTATCATCCCTTTCATCCAGCTCTACTTCTCCCCCTGCTTCCAGTGATTCTTCCACGGAGTCTTCCTCTGTCCCCTCCTCTCCTCTGTCACCGATTGCTTCCGTAGGTCTTCCTCATACTCCCGACGTCCATGGTACTCCGTCTGCTACGCCCAGTCAGACATCGCCGGTCATGGATCCTCGCTCGCCGCCCCGCTATCCTCAGTGCGAGCACCACCCACCTGATTGCTTCAGCTTTAGCTCTGGCCCACCTGATCATTTTGGCTTTGCCATGGTCACCTCCTACTCGCCTCAGTTTACAACTTTTCTTGCAGCCCTTCACACAGACCAGGAGCCTCGATCGTACCAGGAGGTCGTCCAGTCCCCTCAGTGGCGGCAAGCTATGAGCGAGGAATTTCAGGCATTTGAGCAGACTCAGACTTGGGATATCGTCCCCCTTCCTGTTGGCATTGAGCCTGTAGTTGCCGGTGGGTCTACAAGGTCAAGCGGCGACCTGATGGTTCCATCGAGCGGCACAAGGCTCGGTTGGTGGCCCGTGGCTTCACTCAGGCATACAGAATAGACTACGAGGAGACTTTCGCACCCGTAGCTCAGATGACCTCCGTTCGTGCACTCCTGGTAGTTGCAGCAGTCCGCCGATGGCCTCTTCTCCAGATGGACGTGAAGAATGCCTTTCTCTATGGCGATCTTTCAGAGGTCGTCTACATGCAGCCACCCCCTGGTTTGCATACTCCTGCCCAGCATGTCTGTCGCCTCTGTCGAGCTATCTACGGGCTCAAGCAAGCCTCTCGAGCTTGGTTTGAGTGTTTCCGACGAGCCGTCACCGAGATCGGCTACATTGAGAGCTCACCGGACCACTCGTTTTTTGTACGGTCATCTCCTCAGGGCAAGGCAATTCTCCTATTATATGTCGACGACATGATCATCACAGGTGATGACTCCGCTGCCATCACTTCCCTTCAGCAGTATCTTCGACACCGATTCCAGATGAAGGATTTAGGTCCTCTTCACTACTTCCTTGGGCTAGAGATCACCCACAGTGAGTGAGGGATTCTGCTATCCCAGCAGAAATATACAGCTGACATTCTTAGTCGAGCTGCACTTTCCGATGATCGCTCTGCTGTCACCCCCCTCGAGCTTCATGTGAAGCTTCGTCCCATCGATGGTGAGCCTCTCTCAGATCCTACTCGGTACCGACAGATCGTTGGTCAGTTGGTTTACCTCTGCATCACCAGGCCCGACATTGCTCACGCCGTTAGCATCATCAGCCAGTTTGTCGAAGCCCCTCGCTCTGCTCACTATGCTGCCCTTCTTCGGCTTCTCCGTTATCTCCGAGGCACTATCACTCGGTCGCTCTTCCTATCATTGACTTCTCCTCTGGTCCTATGTGCCTACTCGGATGCTGACTGGGCTGGTGATCCGACCACTCGTCGATCGACTACCGGCTATTGCATATTTCTTGGAGATTCTCTTATCTCATGGCGCAGTAAGAAGTAGAGTGTTGTCTCTCTCTCCAGTACTGAAGCAGAGTTTCGAGCCATAGCCTCTACTACCAAAGAGATCGTTCACTTGCGATGACTTCTTGGAGATCTAGGGATTGAGATCTCTGAACCTACAGCCCTTCACTGTGACAATCGGAGTGCTATACAGATTGTCACCAACCCGATCTTCCACGAGAGGACGAAGCACATCGAGCTTGATTGCTACTACTCTCGCCAGGAGTATGAGGCCGGGACCATCTCTCTCCCCTTTGTTTCCTCCGGAGACCAGATTGCTGACTTCTTCACGAAGTCACATCCTGCTCCACGTTTTCAATTTCTGCTTAGCAAACTCATGATGCATGACCCATCTTGAGTTTGAGGGGGGCTGTTAGTGATAGTGTATAGTGTAGTGTTGAGATACACATACTCGTAGCTAGCCTGTATAGGATACCTCTTGTTTCACATATATATTTGGCCCTTGGCCTAATGAGAGCTATTGATTCATTCTCCCCAAAACCTCTTGTATCACCAAGATTTCCAATTGTTGATTGAGTCTTATACCAATTGGTTGCTAGATAGACTGCTTGCATCTTTTTTTTTTGGATCACCTCGACTGATAGATTGATCATCATTCTATCTCTAGCACACTCCCACACAACACAAAAATTTTTAAAATCAATTGCCTTACCAAACCACTTCCACTGAAAGAACAAGCATGGGTGGTTAGCAATGGGCTCGACTTTTCTCCCGTAACGAAAACGGCCAGTAACCGTCATGTGATGCGGAATCAACAGCTATGATGCGCGTGCTACCTGCGACCAAAGAGCCCTTGTGCATTGCGGCCGCTGCTTCTGCATCGCACACGCCTGAGAACTTCTGGTCTATTATTGGCCGATTTTGTTACTGGAGCAGAGTCGATAGCGATAGCAATGGGATGACAAAGTCTCTATCCTTTCCCTGAAAGTACCCTCCCTCTCTAACTTTGACGTGGTACATAGTCAAGCAAGTAATATTATACCTAATAATTAAAGAAATATTTGCTAATTCCTCGCCGACTAATAGGCTAATTATTAAAACCTTCCTCACTTTTTAGTAATTGCACAAACCTCTCTCTCTCTCTCTCTCTCTCTCTCTCTCTCTCTCTCTCTCTCTCTCTCTCTCTCACTCGATCTGCTTTCTCGATCTCACGCACGATCTCGCCCCTCCTCCCTGCCATTCTCCATCTCACACACGATCTTGCCTCTCCTCCCTGCCACTTTCCATCTCACGCACGATCTCGCCCCTCCTCCTTGCCACTCTCCACCTCACGCACGATCTCGCCCCTCCTCCCTACCACTCTCCCCAGTCTATCTGGTGTCTCTCGATCTCACTCACGATCTTGCCTCTCCTCCCCTGCCACTCTCCATCTTGCCTCCAGGTCTCACTCATGATCTTGCCTCTCCTCCCTGCCACTCTCTCTCTCTCTCTCTCTCTCTCTCTCTCTCTCTCTCTCTCTCTCTCTCTCTCTCTCTCTCTCTCTGAGTAGCTGCATTTGCAGTCTGTCCGATCTTGCAAGCTCCGCATCCACTTGGATTCACCATTGAATGTAAAGAGATATTGATTCGTTCCATTCCCAATCTGATCCTATAATACTTTTTCTTAATTTGACATCAAGTATTCATTTTGTATTTTGCTCTTTTAATTTCTAACTTTATCGTGTTAATCAGGGAAATGACATCCAGTTCACGAGTTTCCGTACTACTTTCTTGGGGGGGTAGGATCGCTATGGATGGTGAGTCCCCCGAGTTTTGGGAATGTCGAAGACGATTGGTGTCTGTCAATCCTACTATACAGTATACAGATTTCCTTGAGTTGTTACATGGGGTGATGGGGTATTCATCCGACCAATTTATTCTTAGACTAACATGTAGATCGCCTATGGGCCAAAAAACAAATCGAGCAATCGACATTTCTGATGATGCAACTTTGAGTGGCATGCTGAGTTTGTATGAGAAGAGATACACTACTAAGCTTTTTGTCGAGAGGGATTGTCGCTCATATGTTTCACAGCTACCAGAAAGAATTGGAGAATTTTCACATATGGTTAATTTGAATGAAGACTATACCCCTTTTGGTCATAGCCCATGTGTAGTTGAGGAAGCGACTCCATCAGAGAGGTTGCGTCCAACTGATAATCCCTAATCCTCATGGAAAGAATACGTGTAGATGATATATATTTACTTGAGTTAATAAAGCATCTATTAAGTCATAATAAAACTTGTTGTGTAGGCCTCTATCATCACAGTTTTTGGAACAATGTGTGCCATTGGATATGAGCATCACACAGATTTTTGGTGGAGGAGATACCCTTTCCACAACTTTGGATCTTTCAGATCTGTATAGATACGACCACACTTGGTAAATACAAATTAATCCCTAAATATAATTATTGTTGTTTCTTATTATCATAGTTGATGAAAATGAAACTTTATACATGTAATTCTTATAGGTATTCTCAGGACCAACCTGTTGATCGTGTCGGTACATCTAGAGCAACCAATCAGTACGCAGCGAGCCCCTCTAGAGTTGTGGATCCTTATCTGCATGACCCTTCTAGAGTCGTGGGTCCTGGTGTGGGAGATACGTATGTGGAACATGATCTGACAGCAGGTACTCAGGCCGTATTGGAAGAAGGTGATTTAGATTATAGTGATGCTAATATGGATGATGCATACATGCATCAAGCGAACATTGGTTTTGGGAATAATAATGGATTGCAGAATCTTGCTGCGGTTATCGCCGATGAAGATGATTAACTGATCCACAATACCGCTTCAAACAATAAATTTGTAGAGCTTGATGAAGAGGCAGATCCACCAACAGAGCAATGTCCAGTAAGTGAATTTGTTATACCGGACATTTATGAGAATAAAGATTGGATCAATCAAGCTACAATGGAGGATGTGCACGGTCATGCAGTAGATGAGTTCGGAATGCTTGGTTAGGTAGGCTGTATATTTTATAGCAATGATTCTCTACAAAAAAAGTTTTGGTAGAGTAATCTATTAAAAACAGTATTGAATTTACTGTAGATCATTCATCAAGAACAGTATACACAGTAAAGTTCATGCATCTTAGATGTCCTTGGCGGGTACACGAATTAGTTCCTAAAGGTAGATCATATTTCCAAGTCAAGAGTTATGATGGTAACCACTCATGCAGTAATCCTACTTTATTATTGGATCATCGACAGGTCAACTCAAGGTATATATATATAGCTTGATTTTACCCACATTGATGACAAATATATGTATTTCTCCTACAAAAATACAAGCGAGAATTTCATGTGAGTTAAAAGTTAATATTGCTTATACAAAGGCTTGGAAAGCTTGTGACATGGCGTTAAAGGCAATCTACGGAGGGTGGGAGCAATCATATGCAGATATACATTATGAGCGTGGATTTTCTGTATTAACATTAATAAAGATGACTTTGGTTATTGCTTTAATTAGAATACTACTTTGGTATATGTTAATACACATATAATAAAGGACCCTAGGGAACACAGTAGGCCACTGAGGCGCATGGTGGATCCATGCTTGGGAGACCCAGTGGACCAGTTATGTGTAGACCTAGAACTAGTTCACAACTTAGGTGATGCCGGTCACTTCACCGAGAACAAGCTGTTGGCAGGTAGAGGATGTGGTGAAGTCTCCACCACGGGAACGTGGGATTCCCATTCACCTGACCAAGCACGATGATCGTGTTGAACAGGAACCAAGACGGTGCACAGTTCAGTGATTTAGACACTGGTGCATAAACCATCTTACTACTATAGATAATATGTCCTTAACCTTGAGGGACCATGTACACTGGACCAACCAGTTGTGTGGTGCTTTAATGTGCCAACGTTTACGGACCTTCCATAGTCCAATACCACGGTACGTTGGGTTACCCGGCTCGCGCTTGAGTGACGTGTAATCCCTACAGGTTATCCGACGTCCAGTGATGGATATGTGTGTTTTGATAAGTCAATCTGTACACACAGTTAACCCAGGCCTGGTGGTTGTCAGTAAACCTGACGATGTTCCGGATGCTAGGCATAGCACCGAAAGGTGTGTGGTGTTATAGATGATAAGTCATCAATTCCTAGTCAGATGATCAATCGGAATCTGACGGTGCTCCCCACCGCCCAAGTCGTATCATGGCACCAGTAATAGGAGGGACTAAGGATTATCAGAGTATAGTAGAGAACAGGGTTACGAGGGAGTAACATAAGTTTAGGATCACTAGAGTTCAACTCGCGTCGCACTCTGGGTGGCTACGCGGGTTAATCGGATTAGGACTGATTAACGGAACTTTTGGTGTGTCACCGGAACAGTTAATCAGGGATCCGGTTGGAGCTAGAGATCCTAAACCCTGAAGGTTCCACCTTGTTGTTGCGTATAGGAATTGTTCCCCGACCTGGATGGATACGTTGGATGCGAAGTAGCGCGATGGAGCGCAAGCCCGGAGCCTAAGAACCTAATTCACATGTGTTAGGGGCCGTAGGGGTATTTTGGTAAATACTAAAATATAGCTCAGAACATATTGAATATGGATCTTAGAATGAGCAGAATAATTCCAGGAGCTCATAGGCGCGGACGGAACTCGATTCCGAGTAGCGCACCTCACTCAATCTCTCTTTCAGTTTTTCACTTTTCGTGAAGGGCGTTTTCGTCCAGGCTTCACGATAGACACTTGAAAACCCTGAAAACTGCCCCCCCTCATCCCTATCCATATAGGGCCGGCCCTAGCTTGCTTGTAGCACTAGGAGGCTAGCCCTATAAGAGGAATAGAGAGGGAGGGGCCGGCCCTATGCTCTCCCCCTCTCCTAAAACCCGACCCCCTCACCCTCTCTCCCTCTCTGAGGTTTCGGCCAAGGAAGAAAGAGGAAGAAGAAGGAGGGAGGAAGGAGAATGAAGAAGAGATAAAGAGGAGGAGGAGATCTCACGGCTCGCCATCATCTTCGCAACGAATTCCTCCGTCGGCTCGTAGTCCTTGCACTCAGAGGTAGGACTTCGAGGATTCCTCAATTCGCAAAGGACAAGGTGCTATTCGACAGCTTCCCTTGCGATTCACGTGCAGTTCATCATCGTTCTGTTCTCTCCGGATCATAGATTCACAAGGTATGATGATTCTAAACACCTTACTAGATGCATGCATGTCTTCCGTAGATCGTAGTATGCCTCTAGGGTGTCCGCACATATGCTAAGATCATAGATTTGCATGTAGATTGTTTTGTAAAATTAATTGTAATGAAACATACACCGTATGATCTTCGAATCTATCTTTTGCTTCCGCTACGACTCTGATAAGCGGATCCAATTCCAACACTTGGCGGGTACACGAATTAGTTCCTAAAGGTAGATCATATTTCCAAGTCAAGAGTTATGATGGTAACCACTCATGCAGTAATCCTACTTTATTATTGGATCATCGACAGGTCAGCTCAAAGTATATATATAGCTTGATTTTACCCACATTGAGGACAAATATATGTATTTCTCCTACAAAAATACAAGCGAGAATTTCATGCGAGTTAAAACTTAATATTGCTTATACAAAGGCTTGGAAAGCTTGTGACATGGCGTTAAAGGCAATCTACGGAGGGTGGGAGCAATCATATGCAGATATACAAAGATTCTTGAATGTTCTAGTTGGGTCGAACCATGAATTTGGTTTCGTCTTTGATATAGAGTGGCCTGGGGGAGTACAACAATTTCACCGTGTATTTTGGTTATTTGGCCCTTGTATAGAGGGATTTAAATTTTATCAACCGGTGGATATCATTGAGGGTACACATCTCTACGGGAAGTACATGAGAGTCTTGCTTGTAGCGACTAGTGTTGATGCAAATGGTGGTTTGTTCCCAATTGGGTTTGCATTAATAGAAAGCGAGAATGCTAATAGCTGGACATGGTTTCTGGGTCTTTTAGAGCAGAATGTTACACGTGGGAGGCAAGGGTTGTGTATCATCTCAGATAGAGATAAGGGTTTGATTGTTGGAGTTCGGAATATTTTTCGACCTCAGTATGGACATGTTCATCAGTATTGTTGAGGCACATTCAGGCCAATGCAAGTAAAAAAGATTTACTGAGCACATAATTACTGAAGGACAAGTTTTATGCAATAGGGTCCCAAACTGAGATTTTTGAGTTTGATAGATTACTGAAGGAGATCACAGATATTGTTCCTTCGATGGCGCAATGGATAGATGCGATTGGGCCTCGTAAACTCTGGGCACATGCATATGATGGTGGTAGGCGTTTCGAAATAATGACAACCAATCTATCAGAGAGTTTCAATTCTGTATTATTGGGTTGTCGGTCGTTGCCTGTTATTGTATTGGTCGCCACTACATTCCACCGATTGAACAAGTTTTTTGTGGCAGGACGAAAGCTTGGATTAGAGATGCAACAACCTTTAACACTCAGTAAGGAAAAAGAAATCCGAGGGATAATGCGCATAGCCAGAGGTCAGAGGGTCCAATAATTTTTTCTAAATGAATTCGAGGTGATAGCTTTCAGTGTGAACCAATATACGATTACTTTAGATGGGACACGAACCAAGTGCTCTTGTAACTGGATTTAGTTTAGAGGGATTCTGTGCTCGCACGCAATTGCGACTTGTAGTAAAGTGAATCTAGATCACTATACTCTGTGCTCTGAGTAGTATCATGCTGAAAACTATAGAAGTGCATATGCATTTTTTTTTCATCCGATTCATGATAGATGGTTCTTTCCAGAGCATATTGGCCCACCGATGATACCTCCCGATACAAGGAGACCTAAAGGTCAGCCTAAATCTAGAAGGATTCGTATGGATATGGATGTCAAGGAGGGACAAAGATCGATCAAATGTAGTACGTATAAGCAGACAGAACACAACCGGGTAACATGTAGGCAACCACCTCCAGTGGTACATCCACAAAACCAATAATGTCTGTGGACTGAATGCCTTTGTTTTAGTATGTACTTTTTAGTAGGTAAAATTCTGTCATATTTAGATCAATTTTTTAGTGCCTTAAATCTAGTGTGTGTTTTAGTATGTACTTCACTCTTTTTTATAAGCCGTTGTTTTATGTCTTCAACTTAATATCTGTGGACTGAATGCCTTCAACTTAATGATTGTGGACTGAATGCCTTCAACTTAAATATTTAATTCCACTATGGGGTTATTTTCACGTGTCACAGCCCTTTACAACTATTATCACAATTACCTATTGGGCCAATTAATATGGGTCTGAGTAAGACATAATAATATTAGGGGTTTTTGCATATAGCCCAGTGGAACTAGGCTAATTGTATATTAACCCCTAGAAACTTCTTATATACATATCGATCCCTAAAAACTAGGTTACTATGCAAATCAACCCCTCAGGTTAACTGACGTCTATTTTAGGAGAATATTCCAGATTTATGGTTTGATAGGTACTTTCGTATGATGGTTTTACGATCACGATTTTACACTTGTTTAGGATTGGAGATTCAAACAAAAACTCTAAATTAGAGCAAGGAGGTTGGATTAACTCTGACATTTAGGGTAAAATGATCATTTGAGACCTTGGGTTAAAGATAGACCATGACTAAAGTCTATCTGGAATGATGGGTGAAGGTAAACTCAGAATATACATGGATTATTACCCCAAATAGATGGCAGTTAATTTGAGGGGTTGACTTGCACGAGTAACCTAGTTTTTAGGGTCGATATGTAAAGATGAAGTTTCTATAGATTGATATGTAATTAGCTTAGTTTCCAGGGTGTTATATGCAAAAATCCCTAATATATAAGGGATGAATTTTGAGACCAAATCCGAACTATTGGACCTATGATTTTAATTTTAAAGTCCAATCTCAATTGTTTCTATATTGAACTCGAGTCGAAGTCCCAATTGACTTTTTTGACCCATTGGAATTCCTATACAAATTCTTCACCTCTATTTATACAGCATATTGTGTTATGGAAACCTTAATATCATAGTTTGACATGCTCAGGAGAGTGATTGGAACTTTAATCCACAGCATGTTCAGGCCTTCAAGTTGGAGGCATGCTTTGACTTCCGGATGTGCGATTGTGGAGCTCCTAAATTTAGAATAGTTCTAGCAACAATTATCTACACTCATTTCTCAAAAAAAATATATAATAATAATTATCTACACTCAATGCAAGAATCATAAATTCTATACTTGGAAAAAGTTTGCTTAATTATGTTGTGAATCCATATAGCATGTCCTAACTCACTACACCTTTGCAAACCCCCCTTCCACTTCATCAAATCTGTTCTAATTTACCCACCAGGGGAAAGGAGAGTAGGCAAAGCAACTGATGCTTTGGTGATAAGGTTGTGGGTTCAACTCTTCCTCCCCTCGATTTACCTAGGAGTGAAGTGGGAATTGCCAAGTGGGTCAGGCTTCACTCCCGGAGGGATTAGTCCGAGCCTGAAGTGGGCCATTGCCCAAAAGGTTTCGGGACACCCGCTGATCTCAAAAAAAAAAAAAAATCTGTTCTAATTTCATTATAAATATATTGAGAATCTAATATATAAATATAAAAAAATAATGTACTGATTTGACACACCTAGAGGTTTAAGAATGTACTGATTTTTTGTGGATGCAAATCTAAGGCAATGTGAACTTCCTCGCAAAAAATCTATTATTTGTCTTAGTATGTACTTCACTCTTTTTATGAGCCTTTATTTTATGTCTTCAACTTAATGTTTGTGGACTGAATGACTTCAATTTAATGATTGTGGACTGACTTTGTTTTAGGACTGTGAACTCATATTCTTGCTTGGGTTTCAGATGGATCTAGCAGGGCCGATTGATCCGTCAGTTTTGATAGAGTAGGATAAGCACTGATCATCTCAGATTGCCCTTGAACATGTGAAATATTTTTTTGTTTATGACTGTGACTTGCTTATTATATTAAGATACTGATATCAAAGTTACACATGTAACTTGTTGTTTGCAGGGTCGTGCGGTGAAGATAGTTGAGCATCGCCGTTTCACATAGCCATGGACGGTGACCAATCAGGGTGTATGGGACTTAGTGAGGCGAGCCGGGTTTTACGAGTACTCCCGGCTCGGGTACGTTGTCCTCGATAGAGCGCTTCTAAATGCGCTTATCGAGAGATGGAGGAGGGAGACATCCACCTTCCATCTCAGGCACGGGGAGATGACAGTCACACTACGCGACATAGCAGTACTCGCCGGTCTCCGAGTGGATGGCTTACCAGTGATAAGGCCCACTCAGTACGCTTGGGAGGACTTGTGCGTGGAGTTATTGGGGGTAGCTCCTGCCCATGACAGGATAGAGAGAGGGTTTGCCAAATTGCTTTGGTTGCACGGGCTATTTGGGATCCCTCAGGATGCCATTGGGGTAGTAGTTGTGACGACCAAGAGCCAAGAGCCAAGACTCCTGAGGCTGTGATGCCAAGATGGATAAGGTGAGGTGTACAATGCCATGAGTTAGCCCCATATTGTTGGAATTGGGTTCTGCTAATCAGAGTCGCAGCGGAAGCAAAACGAAAGACCCAAAAATCATACGGTGTATGTTTCATTACAATTCGTAATACAAAACAATCTACATGCAAATCTATGATCTTAGCATATATGCGGACACCCTAGAGGCATACTACGATCTACGGAAGACATGCATGCATCTACTTAGGTGTTTAGATTCATCATACCTTATGGATCTATGATCTGGAGATTACGGAACGATGAAGAACCGTACTTGAATCGCAAGGAAAACTGTCAGATAGCACCATGTCCTTTGCGAATTGAAGAATCCTCGAAATCCTGTCTCTGAGTGCAAGGATTTCGAGCCGACGGAAGAATCCGTTGCGAAGAAGATGGCGAACCTCGAGATTTTCTCCTCCTCTTTCTCCATTCTTTCATCTCCTTCCTTCCTCTTCCTTCTCCCTTCTTCTTCCTCTCTTTTCCTTGGCCGAAACCACAAAGGAGGGGGACTAGGGGTCGGATTTTTGGAGGGGAGAGAGTAGAACCATTGGGCCGGCCCCTCCCCTCCCTATTTCCTTTATAGGGCCGGTCTCCCATGGCTCCAAGGAGCCTAGGGCCGGCCCCTAGGTGGATAGGGATGAGGGGGGGTCGGATTTAGGTCTTCCGGGTGTCTATCGTGAAGTCCGGACGAAAACGCCCTTCACGAAAAGCGAAAAACTGAAAGTGAGACTGAGTGAGGTGCGCTACTCGGAATCGAGTTCCGTCAGCGCCTGTGAGCTCCTGGAATTATTCCGCTCATTTTAAGATCCATATTCAATGTGTTCTGAGCCATATTTCAGTATTTACCAAAATACCCCTACGGCCCGTAACACACGTGAATTAGGTTCTTTGGCTCCGGGCTTGTGCTCCATCGCGCTACTTCGCATCCAACGTATCCAACTAGGTCGGGGAACAATTCCTATATGCAACGACAGGGTGGAACCTTCAGGGTTCGAGATCTCTAGCTCCAACCGGATCCCTGATTAACTGTTCCGGTGACACACCGAAAGTTCCGTTAATCAGCCCTAATCCGATTAACCCGCGTAGCCACCCAGAGTGCGACACGAGTTGAACTCTAGTGATCCTAAACTTATGTTACTCCCTCGTAACCCTGTTCTCTACTATACTTCGATAATCCTTAGTCCCTCCTATTACTGGTGCCATGATACGACTCGGGTGGTGGGGAGCACTGTCAGATCCCGATCGATCATCTGACTAGGGTTTGATGACTTGTCATCTATAACACCACACACCTTCCGGTGCTATGCCTAGCATCCGAAACATCGTCAGTCATACTGACAACCACCAGGCCTGGGTTAACTGTGTGGACAGATTGACTCATCAAAATGCACCCATCCAACACTGGACGTCGGATAACCTGTAAGGATTACATGTCACTCAAGCGTCAGCTGGGTAACCTACCGTACCGTGATATTGGACTATGGAAGGCTCGCACACGTTGGCACATCAAAGCACTACACAACTAGTTGGCCCAGTGAGCATGGTCCCTCAGGATTAAGGACATATTATCTATAGTAGTAAGACGGTTTCTGCACCAGTATCTGAATCACTGAACTGTGCACCGTCTTGGTTCCTGTTCAACACGATCATCGTGCTTGGTCAGGTGAATGGGAATCCCACGTTCCCGTGGTGGAGACTTCACCACATCCTCTACCTGCCAACAGCTTATTCTCGGTGAAACGACCAGCATCACCAAAGCTGTGAACTAGTTCTAGGTCTACACAGAACTGGTCCACTGGGTCTCCCAAGCATGGATCCTCCATGGGTCTCAGTGGCCTACTGTGTTCCCTAGGGTCCTTTTATTATATGAGTATTATCATATACTAGAGTAGTATTCTAATTAAAGCAATAACCAAAGTCATCTTTATTAATGTTAATACAGAAAATCCACGCTAAGGACACACGTGCTATAACAATCTCCCACTTGGCCTAGCGGGGAACAACAGTCTTAACTCCCATGGCATCCACGTGCTTCTCAAAAACCTTGGTCGGAAACGCCTTTGTGAAAGGGTCCGCCATGTTATCTGCAGACGCCACCTGAGTCACGGCTACCTCCCCTCGCTTCTGCAAGTCCCGGATAATATAGTATTTCCGCTCGATATGCTTGCTCTTCTGGTGATATCTTGGCTCCTTGGATTGTGCTACCGCTCCACTATTGTCACAGTAAAGGACAATAGGATCTTGAGCTCCTGGTACGCATCCTAAGTCCGTGAGGAACTTCTTGAGCCACACTGCCTCCTTAGCTGCTTCGCACGCTGCAACATACTCAGCCTCTGTCGTCGAATCCGCGATGCACCCCTGCTTCACGCTCCTCCAACTGACAGCTCCTCCTCCTAATGAAAACACAAATCCTGACGTCGATCTCCTGGATTCCGGATCGGACACAAAGTCAGAATCCGTATATCCAATCGGCATCAGTTCCTGTGAAGAGTAAACTAACTCATAATCTCCCGTCCTACGGAGATACTTGAGTATACTTTTCACAGTAGTCCAGTGCCCTGGACTCGGATTTGACTGATACTTGCCCATCATGCCTACTGTATAGCATATATCTGGTCTCATGCACTGCATGGCATACATCAGACTCCCTACAGCCGAAGCATAAGGTATCTTTTGCATCTCTGCCCTCTCCTCAGGAGTCTTAGGACCCTGATCCTTAAATAATTTCATTCCATGTCTGAATGGAACCAGTCCCTTCTTGGAGTTGTGCATACTGAATCTGACCAAGATAGTATCTATATAGGCTGACTGTGACAGCGAGAGAATCTTGTTCTGGCGATCTCGAGTTACCTTGATCCCGATAACATAACTCGCTTCACCCAGGTCTTTTATGTCAAATTGAGAGGATAACCACACCTTCACTGTAGACAACGTTCCAATATTGTTTCCGATGAGCACGATATCGTCCACGTAAAGCACTAGAAAAACTACTGCAGTCTTATCGCTCCTTTTACAAACACATGGTTCATCCACGTTCTGTTCAAATCCATAAGACTGGATAGCCTGATCAAAATGCATGTTCCAACTTCTGGATGCTTGCTTCAGTCCATAAATGGACCTTTGTGACTTGCACACCAGACCTTCCTGACCTTTTACGACAAAGCCTGGAGGCTGAGACACGTAGATGTCTTCTTCTAAATCCTCGTTGAGGAATGCGGTCTTGACGTCTATTTGCTAGATCTCCCAATCATAATAGGCTGCAATGGACAAGAGGATCCAGATAGACTTAAGCATAGCCACTGGCGAAAAGGTTTCGTCATAGTCGATCCCTTCTCATTGGGTATAACCCTTAGTAACTAGTCTAGCTTTGTAAGTCTCAACGGTACCATCCGTGCCTCTTTTCCTTTTGTACACCCACTTACACCCAACAGGTTAAATATTGTGAGGTGGTGTTACAAGTGTCCAGACCGAATTTTGGGACATCGATGTCAGTTCTGCCTCCATGGCTTCCTGCCATACTGCATGGTCAGTGGATACCATCGCTTCGTCATAGTTCAGAGGATCATTCTCCTGAAACTCTGGATCAACCATAAAGGCTTCTCCAATGTACCTATCAGGAGCACTTGTGGTCCTCCCACTACAACGAACATGCGGTGGTTCCATAGGAGTCGATTCTACAGTACCATTAATCTTAGTGGTATCGACTCCCACTACGTTTTCTGTCTGCGTACTCTCATCAGTACCAAGTAATTCTTCAAGAACTACTTTACTGGTGGGCTTATGGTCTATTAAATAATCCTGCTCCAGGAATACGGCGTTCGTCGAGACGACAACCTTTCTTTCCTCAGGATCATAAAATAGACCACCATTTGTCCCTTTTGGATACCCAACGAATAGACATACCTTAGTTTTTGACTCTATCTTATCTCGCTTGTCCTTCCGCACATGTGCTGGACAACCCCAAATCCTAAAGTGCTATAGGCTTGGCTTTCGCTTCAACCACAGCTCCCAAGGAGTTAGGGGTACTGACTTTGATGGAACAAAGTTCAAAGTATATGCTACCGTCTCTAGGGCATATCCCTAAAAACTAGGTGGCAATGTTGCATAACTCATCATAGTCCGAACCATGTCTAACAAAGTTCGGTTTCTTCTCTCAGATACACCGTTCTGTTGTGGTGTCCCTGGTACAGTTAACTGGGATACGATCCCATGCTCATGCAGGTACCCAATAAATTCATCCGATAGGTATTCACCTCCTCGATCCGATCGAAGAGACTTGATACTTTTACCCGTTTGCTTTTCTGCTTCAGCTCTGAACTCCTTGAACTTATTAAAGGATTCAGACTTCCGCCGTATTAGGTATATGTATTCAAACCTCGAGTGATCATCCATGAAGGTGATGAAATACTCGAAGCCTCCTATGGCACGGACACTTATGGGCCCACATACATCAGTGTGTACCAACTCCAATACCTCCTTAGATCTGCTATCGTTGGCTCGGAAAGACCTTTTAGTCATCTTGCCTTCTAGGCAAGACTCACACGTCGGTAGGCTTTCTGAAACATTTAGACTTAAGAGTCCTACCTTAACCAACCTGTGAATCCTGTCTGAGGCTATGTGTCCAAGCCTTAGATGCCAAAGGAGTGTTGGATTATTTAAGGGATTTTTCCTTTTAGATGAATTAATCACACAAGCTTCAGTTATGTTATCATGCTTATGATTGGAGTTAATTACATAGAGACCATTCTGTATCTTTCCCTTATAAACAAAGGAACCATTCAATTTAATTGGCACACCAGAAGCATCAAATAAAACTGAAAAACCTTCATTATTCAATAAGAAAACAAAAATTAAATTACGTCTCAAGGACGGTACATAAAGTATATCTCTAAGTAATAAACTTCTTCCATCAAGAAACTACAAGATGACATCTACAACTGCTTCAGCCTCTGCCACGGCCTCAGTTCCCATGCTTAGGATTATCTCCCCATCACCCAGTTTTCTTGTCTCCTTCAACCCCTGTAAATTATTGCAAGCATGGTTAGTGGAACCAGAATCCACAATCCATGAAACTGGAGAACAACTGGATGCTATAAGGGATTTCACTATGTGGATTTGAGATATACCTGTCTCAGCCTTCTTGGGAGCCGCGCGGCAGTCGCCCTTCCAGTGCCCTTTCTTGCCGTATCGAAAACATTTTCCTTTGGGCTTCGCCGGACCATTCTGCTTGGGAACCTGCAACTGCACCTGGCCCATCTTCACGGGCTTCTTAGACTTTCTTTTCTAAAACTTGCCCTTAGCTTTCAGAGAAGAATTCCGCTCCACGTTTAGGGATTGGGCTCCTGCCTTCAACCCGTCCTCTGCCGCCTGGAGTGCCGCTAGGAGCTCTGCGTTAGACATCTCCAACCGGTTAAGGTTGAAGTTGGTAACAAAGCCCTCAAACGCTCCTAACAGAGACGCGAGGAAAATATCGGTCTGGATCTCTGTATCCAAGATGACATCGAAGGAACCAAGCTCGTTCACATAGCCAAACAACTTCAGCATATGATCCCGAACTAAAGTCCCCTCTACCATCTTCGTGGACACCAATTTCTTGATGGTCAGGTAACGAGTTACCCGACTACGACCCTCGAACATTTCCTTCAGGTAGAGCATCATGTCTGAAGCAAAGGCAATGTCTTCGACTTGCTTCTGAAGGACGGTCTGCAAGGATGCCACAATGTAGCACTTGCACATCTCATCAGCATCTAGCCAGTCTTTCTATTCCTTTAACTGGGCCTCAGTTGCACTTGGTCCCGGCATGGCCGGTTGAGGGGTACTTAGGGCAATTATGTGTTTGACAAACCTTAGGACGAGCATTAGGTTACGCTTCCAGTCCTCGTAGTTTGGTCCCGTAAGTTTGTTATCATTAAGTATGGAGGCAAGGGGGTCGAGCTTGGTCATGATTTCTGTAAGCAATGGTCTAAATCAATAGTTAGGGTCTACTACAATCTATTTTATGGAATTTAGAAATAGATAATGTCTACTCCAACCGCTATGTCTTCACCACTTCAAGTGGAGACATCCAGGAATCTAAATTCCCTGGGCTGGAGCACTGAGACTATCGACCCTGAATTGGAGACAGCATCTTGGTGAGAGCATGCAACTGCTTCTGCCAATGGGGTTTTTACGACCCAGTCTTCATCAGAATTACCCATGGTAAACTGAAAGACCTCCCAGTCTCCTTTTGGCCAGCTTTATGTGACCCGCGTGCGCAGCAACAGCGGCTTCACACAAGCTTTCGGATGCTTCCCACAAATCTAGGTGGTGTCGGCAGGGGGGTTCATAGGCTCCCGCGGTGCAGGATAAAACCGTCACCCACTGCCACCGACATCCTCCATGTCCCGAAGGAAACCACTAGGCGAACCAGCATGGAAGGAAACACAGCTCTCACCCGGTGGGAATATCGAACTGCGTACCTCCCACCCAGACCCTTAGCCGGTTGATTGTGGAGGCCTGGGGCTCCCCTTTGGAGGAAACCTCTTACACATCCCTTCTTTATGAGGTTTTATGCATATCTAGATAGGTCACGACCTCCTAGACATAGACCCTGGTTTACCGTGCTCCCACTAGGATTACAAACCCTCCCGCAAAGCATTAGTATCCTCGGAAAATAGCATAGTCCCTACCTTGAATACTTAGCTTTTGCCTTTCTTGCAAGGATCACATTACATAGATTCCAAGGATCCCGATACTTCACTAGTTTGCCCATAATCCTAAGATCTGGAGCCTAGCCTAAGGTCAATGTGGAAAGGACTCCCCACTACGATGATGCCTCGTTCACAATTTGATGCCTGATGTCATAGTAGACCTCATCTCATTATAGGTTTCGATGCTGGCCAAATAGGAACATCCGACAACCTCCGCCGAACCTCAACCTAATGGTGGCATAACCAAATCGTAATGAGTTCATACTACCATCAAACGTCATCTAGAAACGGGTATCACACAGTGAAATCCTAACCTAACTTGGTCGCTAGGACTACGTGGGGAAAGGGCATCCCACTAGGGTTATCATACTTCTTATGGAGACATTAGTTAATTATCTCTAAATAAATCTAACACTGCGTCTATCTCGGTGCACAATACTTGGCTACCTGAACTACCACGAGGGTGGTTACCGCCTTTCCTTTTAGTTAGCCACCGGATTCACACATGTTAGAAGCATATAGAGACACCGATGAATCCATAATTTTAGTACTAACCCTAAGCCTAATCTAGAGACAAACTCACAAGCAAGATAATCATATTATCATCGGGGTTCTCTAAATACGAAATAAAGAGAAACAACAGAAAAAACATCCAAACTGAATCAAGTCTAGGGTCCGACCCCTGAACCTGAATAGCACAGCCAAGATATCCCGCTCTTCCGTTCTGCACGATCTCTGACGACGATCCCCTTCATCGCCAACGTGCACGCTTTCGCCGGGTCTTTGCACGCCATAGTACGGCTTGCCCGAACCGTGGATGTAGCATCATCTCCTTCTTCCTGTGACCGAAAAACTGACACGCTCCGAGCAAGTGCTCGTTCATGTACAATTTCGCTAGAAAGTAAAGAAGACAATCCTAGAAGCATGGCCAGGGAACCGAGGATGGTCAACCCCCACCCTCGCCCATCTAGAGCCTTACAAATCCACAATAATAATCAATGCAAAATAAAATCCGGGGTCCGACCCCAGGAAGCATGCAATCACATATTACTATTCAGCGCGGCACCTGCAAAAAGACGATACATAGCACAATCCATATGCATGATCTACGCCGAACCCCGATGAAAACATATGTCATCATATATTCACATGATGTTTTCACGAATTCATGCATGAAACATACACCAAAGCGTGCTCTGATACCAATTGTTGGAATTGGGTTCCGCTAATCAGAGTCGCAGCGGAAGCAAAAAGAAAGATCCGAAGATCATACGGTGTATGTTTCATTACAATTCGTGATACAAAACAATCTACATGCAAATCTATGATCTTAGCATATGTGCGGACACCCTAGAGGCATACTACGATCTACGGAAGACATGCATGCATCTACTTAGGTGTTTAGATTCATCATACCTTATGGATCTATGATCCGGAGATTACAGAACGATAAAGAACCGCACTTGAATCGCAAGGGAAACTGTCGGATAGCACCTTGTCCTTTGCGAATTGAAGAATCCTCGAAATCTCGTCTCTGAGTGCAAGGATTTCGAGCCGACGGAAGAATCCGTTGCGAAGACGATGGTGAGCCTCAAGATTTTCTCCTCCTCTTTCTCCTTTCTTCCTTCTCCTTTCTTCCTCTTTATTCTCCCTTCTTCTTCCTCTCTTTTCCTTGGCCGAAACCACAAAGGAGGGGGACTAGGGGTCGGATTTTTGGAGGGGAGGGAGTAGAACCATTGGGCCGGCCCCTTCCCTCCCTATTTCCTTTATAGGGCCAGTCTCCCATGGCTCCAAGGAGCCTAGGGCCGGCCCCTAGGTGGATAGGGATGAGGGGGGGTTGGATTTAGGTCTTCCGGGTGTCTATCGTGAAGTCCGGACGAAAACACCCTTCACGAAAAGCGGAAAACTGAAAGTGAGACTGAGTGAGGTGCGCTACTCGGAATCGAGTTCCGTCAGCGCCTGTGAGCTCCTGGAATTATTCCGCTCATTTTAAGATCTATATTCAATGTGTTCTGAGCCATATTTCAGTATTTACCAAAATACCCCTATGGCCCGTAACACACGTGAATTAGGTTCTTTGGCTCCGGGCTTGCGCTCCATCGCGCTACTTCGCATCCAACATATCCAACTAGGTCGGAGAACAATTCCTATATACAACGATAGGGTGGAACCTTCAGGGTTCGGGATCTCTAGCTCCAACTGGATCCCTGATTAACTGTTCCGGTGACACACCGAAAGTTCAGTTAATCAACCCTAATCCGATTAACCCGCGTAGCCACCCAGAGTGCGACGCGAATTGAACTCTAGTGATCCTAAACTTATGTTACTCCCTCGTAATTCTGTTCTCTACTATACTCCGATAATCCTTAGTCCCTCCTATTACTGGTGCCATGATACGACTCGGGCGGTGGGGAGCACCGTCAGGTCCCGATCGATCATCTGACTAGGGTTTGATGACTTGTCATTGATAACACCACACACCTTTCGGTGCTATGCCTAGCATCTAGAACATCGTCAGTCATACTGACAACCACCAAGCCTGGGTTAACTGTGTGGACAGATTGACTCATCAAAATGCACCCATCCAATACTGGACGTCGGATAACCTGTAGGGATTACATGTCACTCAAGCGTCAGCTGGGTAACCCAACGTACCGTGGTATTGGACTATGGAAGGCCCGCACACGTTGGCACATCAAAGCACCACACAACTAGTTGGCCCAGTGAGCATGGTTCCTCAGGATTAAGGACAGATTATCTATAGTAGTAAGACGGTTTCTGCACCAGTATCTGAATCACTGAACTGTGCACCGTCTTGGTTCCTGTTCAACACGATCATCGTGCTTGGTCAGGTGAATAGGAATCTCACGTTCCCGTGGTGGAGACTTCACCACATCCTCTACCTGCCAACAGCTTATTCTCGGTGAAGCGACCAGCATCACCAAAGCTGTAAACTAGTTCTAGGTCTACACAGAACTGGTCCACTGGGTCTCCTAAGCATGGATCCTCCATGCGTCTCAGTGGCCTACTGTGTTCCCTAGGGTCCTTTTATTATATGAGTATTATCATATACCAGAGTAGTATTCTAATTAAAGCAATAACCAAAGTCATCTTTATTAATGTTAATACAGAAAATCTAGGCTAAGGACACACGAGCTACAACACATATCTCCTAGAAAGAAGAAGATCATGAGCTACTTATATAATTTTCCCTCCCAAACATAGAAGACGTGTTTTAAAACCGTGCGCCGCTACGAATTTCGTAAGAACTTTGTAGTTAAGTGTGCTCGGGTGAGAATTGTACTAGGATGGGTGACCACCCTGGAAAGTCCTCGTGCGGGCACGGGTAAAGCGGATAATATCTTATGTGTTTGGGGCGAATGTTACAAAATGGTATCAGAGTCAGTTCTCCTCGGGATGGGGGGGTCTAGCCCTACTCGAGGACGTGTAGCCCTAAGGGGGGTGGATTGTGACGACCAAGATTCAATAGACCAAGAGCCAAGAGCCAAGAGCCAAGACTCTTGAGATTGTGATGCCAAGATGGATGAGGTGAGATAAGGTGAGGTGTACAAGGCCATGAGTTAGTCCCACATCGCCTGGAGAGAAGGAGATCCTGAGCTACTTATATAATTTCCCCTATTAAACATATAAGACATGTTTTAAAACCGTGTGCCACTACGGATTTCGTAAGAACTTAGTAGTTAAGTGTGCTTGGACGAGAGTACTACTAGGATGGGTGACTACCCTGGAAAGTTCTCGTGTGGGCACAGGCAAAACGGATAGTATCTTGTGTGTTTGGGGTAGATATTACAGTAGTGGAGAGGAGTGCTCATGCATATATCCTCCACGAGACAGGGAGCAGTCTTCTTCCCGATAGTAGTGGGAACATGGTGCACCTACGGTACCTCTCTCCTCCGCGATTTCGATAAGTGTGGGGAGACAACGTGGGGTGCATCGGCACTTGCATATTTATATCGGGAGTTAGGAAAGGCCTCCCACAGTAGAAAGACCGATTGTTGTGCTTTCATGACACTACTACAGGTAAAAACAATTTAAATTCAGAATTATACTTTTTCAATATTTATCTTGAATATTTACTTGAATATTTGATAGATTTGGTCATAGGAGCATCTTCATATCGGACGACCCAACGGAGGGCCCGGGCCGATCGTACCAGACGGGCCACTTGGATCCCGGTATTGTTATGCATTTACTATTACTCAGTGTTATATTTTAATTGCTTATATAATGGCCGATGAAATTTTATATTATTTCAAGTGGTATGTTAGTCACATTAATGTGACTAACCCTAGGGCTACACTTAAGTTCTATAGGAATGAGCTCGATCACCAACTATAGTCGCATGTACTAATTTATACTTCTGGGTGGATAAATATAACAATAAGCTTGATCATCATGTATATACTAATGCCTACTTATACATGATGCAGGTGACCTGGGATCCATACCCAGATATGGCCCTTGGTGCCTTGCCTAAGATCTGCACCGAGGGCCAGGACGTATGGCGTTCGAGGACACCACTGATTTGCTTCCAGATAGTTTAGTTTTAGGAGACAGCACATCCCAGATTTGGTGGAGGGTGTCGATCGGGTGGATGCACGGGGTCGGTCGACCCAGGATTGGTATGTTTACCATGCACGATACATCACTGATTGGGAGGCGAGGTGAGACACAGTACATCACGAGCACGAAGACGTGTATATATATATATATATATATATATATATATATATATATATATATATATATATATATATATAGGGCCGATCCAGTGAGAAACCCCTTATTTGTGAAACTTTATGCGAAACCCACCTAGAAGTTTCAGAATTTGATGAAACTTGGTAGGCATGCTACCTATGCCATGTTGATCATCCTCACAAAATTTCATCAAATTTTAAAACCTCTAGGGGCATCAAATGTTAGAAAATTTACCGACCGTTCACAAAAACCGTTAATTTGATTATCAAATTTGATGCCCCTAGAAGTTTTAGAATTTGATGAAATTTTGTGAGGATGATCAACATGGCGTAGGTAGTATGCCTACCAAGTTTCATCAAATTCTGAAACCTCTAGGGGGGTTTCGCACAAGGTTTCGCAAATAAGGGGTTTCTCACTGGATCGGCCCCCCCTCTCTCTCTCCCCCCCTCTCTCTCTCTCTCTCTCTTTCTCTCTCTCTCTCTCTCTCTCTCTCTCTCTCTCTATATATATATATATATATATATATATATATATATATATATATATATATATATATATATATATATATTGTTGGAAATAAATCCATGGTAGAGGCCCGCAGCGGAAGCAAAGTGAAGGTCCGAGGACCGTAGGCGGTGTGCGTTACATATCAAAATTTGTCATCGAAACGATCTACACGTGCATGTATGAATCTAGCATGGCAACTACGCGAACCCCTAACGACAACCTAACACGAATGAACAATCTAGCATGTATGCATGTTCTATCTATATTAGATCTACATGTTAGAGATCATACCTGCGTGCGGGTTCCTTCACCGCGGCAAATTTCTTCTTTGTCGATGAAGACGGGCTCGGATCTGCTCGATATAGCTTCGGTGTGATGGCCGTAACTTTCTACTCCAAACTCTGATTGGGCTGAAATTTGGACTACAGGTAGCCAACTTCGAGACGCAACTTTTATAACAATTTTCACATCATTTGGACTTCTATAGCTCCCGGAATCGCAGAAACAACGCTGATTTATTGTACAGATTCTGGACAGCAAAAGGTTGCGGGAAAAGCCTTCTAGTTCACCCGATCTCACACGATGCACGGCACCTCGTCGATGGATCTCTTAGTGCCTCCATACGACGAGCCTTCTCCTTCTATGAAATACCATGCGAGGAAGACGAGTCGCCATCCAATGGCACAAGCGAGGGAGAGAGAGACGAGAGAGGAGATAAGAAGAGAGGAGAGGGGGCGACTAGGGTTTTCCCATGCCATGGCCGGCCCTATGGCTTGCATGGCTTCATAATTTCGTCCCCCCCTCTCTCTTATTCCTTATATAGGGTCGGCCTATCCTTATGGATAAGGCTAGGATGGATAGGGATGACTGATTCAAACCTTTCCCTATATATCTCTTCTTTATCTCTATCTTTTTCTTGATTTGAAAACGGTCAAAACCAGTCCATTTTCTGCGCCTCACGACCGGCCCTTTCATCGGAGGCAACAACCTCCTAAAACCAGTGGGGCCGGCCTTGACCAGTCTCTCAACACTTAGGGCCAGCCCCCTAGTACATAGTGACGTATGGTATGACCAAAACGCCCTTATGTCACTAGTTGGTCGTTCCTCGTGTACAAGACTTTGCAAGGCACATATAAGTGAAGTACACCAGTGATTTCACTATTCTCTGAGGTTCCCGTAGGGTGCCCCTAGTGAAGTCAACTAGTCAACTCGCAACATGTCCCGGTGCATCGCACCCATGTGGCAAAATCCCCTTATGACAAGGAATTGTTACATGCGTCTCTGCACTAACCTAGGGTTTTCCCTTAGTGCACACACGTAGTTACGCATCTACCGTGCACTAGTGCGAAGCACTCACGGAGCGTATGCTTGGACTTCTCGCTTCCTCTAACTACGTTCTGTATTCTGAGGAGATGGTATAAGAATCATACATAATGTCGATAAGGTGGAACCTTCAGGGACCAGGGTTCATGGCTTCCAACTTAGACTCGATCAACACACTACCCGAGTGTACCATCAATTCTCTAAGTCCACGTTAACCTACGTAGCCACCCAGAGTGCGACGCAGGCTGCACTCCAATTCCCTCGGACTTACTATGTTCTCCCTCATACCCTTGCTCTCCGTTTAGTATGGTAAACTCGCTGTCCCTCCATCTGGTGCCATGACGCAACTCGAGCAGTGGAGAATACTGTCAGACTCGAGTGCTCATATGACTCGGTTCCTTCCAGATTGACCACATACATCGTACCTCCGATTACTATTCCGAGCAACCGGATCCGTCACCAGTCCAACTGATAACCACCTGGCTAGGATTTAATATGACGTAGGTCAAACCAAGGAACATACCTCCCGTTAGGGGTGTAGATAGCCTGCAGGCGTGACATGCTGATGCAACGCCAGCCAGGTAACCCAGTACACCGTGGTTTTGGATCACTGCATCCGGATCCTCACACATTGGTGCGCCAAAGCACCACACAACTGGTTAGTCCACCAGACATGGTTCCTCAGGGTTTAAGACCGTTTTACCCTAAGTAGAAACACGGTTTAGTGCACCGATGTTTGCTCATCGATCTGTGCATCGTGTTGGTTCCGTTCGGCCACAGACACTGTGCCTGGTAATGACCAGGGTGGAGACACCCACGCTCTGTCATCCCAATAGCCTATCCTAATAGGGCGACCAACCCTGATCAGAGCTGTGAACGTATTTAGGTTACATGGGACCAGTCCCTTGAGTCTCCGACTCAAGAGGATTACCATGTAGCCATGGCTCTATGTTCTGTAATTAGAATACGTACTAAGGTATGTACCAATATGCTTTCCTATACTATCAACCATACATAGCTAAACTATAGGTTTTTACGAGCTATAGACCTCACCAATTCTAACAATCTCCCACTAGGTCTAACGAGAAATAACGGTGTTGAGCTCTGTAGCTTCTACATGCTGCCCAAAAGCATTTGCAGGAATTCCCTAAAGGAATTGGTAACATTATCTGTAGATTCCAACTCAGTACCGCTACTTGTATTTCCTCCTATAACTGTCAAATCAAGTAGAGTTTGTACTTGATGGGTTTCCCCTCACGGCGTTGCCTAGTCTCCTTGGACCTTGTTTACCACTCTTCTGTTTCAACAACAGATAACTGAGCCTCTGGTATGCGTCCCAAGTTCTCTAAGAACTTCTTGAGCCTTACCACCTGATATACTACCTCGCACGCAACAACGTACGAAGCCTCTGTGGTAGAATCTGTGATGCACTCTTGCTTCACACTCTACCAACTACCGCTTCTAATCCCAAGATAAAAACAATTCCTGAAATCGATTCTCTGGAACGCACATCTGACACCAAAGTCAGATCTTGTGTGTCCAATCGATATCAGGATCTGTGAAGTGCAAGCTAACTCACAATCCTTACTTAATGAGGATTTCTGAGTATACCCTTCACTTTAGTCTAGTGATTTGGACCCGGGTTCGACTGAAACCAACCCATGAATCCTGCTGCGCAATAGATATTTAGCCTCGTAAAACGAATCTGGCTAGAATCTTATCTTCATGCGTAGCTTGTGACAGCAAGAGAACCTTGCTCTAGTTATCTCGAGTTACCTTGATTCCCAGAGCATAACTCGCCTCACTAGAGTCTTTCACATCGAATTGTGATGACTACAAACCTTTACCGTAAACAATATTCCTACGTCATTTTCAATCAATAGAATATCGTTAATGTAAAGTACTAAATACACCCTTGTAGCTATTTCACCTTTCTTGTACCATCTTGGTTTATCCTCATTCTAATCAAATCCGTGTGAGCGGATTCCCTTGATCAAAATAAACATTCCAACCTGGATGCTTGCATCAGTCCATAAATGGACCTTTGCAACTTGCATTCCTTATCTTCCTGACTTACTGACACAAAGCCTGGGGCTACTCATCCATATGTCCTTTCCAAATTCCCGTTAGGGAATAACTGTCTTGACATCCATCAACCAGATCTCCTAACTATAATGGGCTGCGATGGATTAAGAGGATCCGAAATAGACTTAGGCATAGCTACCAGTGAGATGGTTTTGACATAGTCAATCCCTTCTCCTTTGGTAACTAATCTAGCTACTAAAGTCTTAACCGGGTGCTCTTCTTATACACCTCCTACACCCTGAAGGGTGATAGTGCTATAAGTGTCAAGACTGTTCCAAGGGATATTGATGCAAATTCGCCTTCATGGTCTTTGTCAGTCAGAGCTATCGGAAGCTCCCATTACTTCTTCATAGCTCTAGGGATCATCCTCCTGAAACTCTAGATTAACTATCGAAGTTTCTCCATAGTATCTTTTCAGGAGCTCTTATGGTCCCACAATGACGAGGTGGTGGTGGTACAAAGTGAATTGTTTCTACAGTGTCTGGTATACTAGTTTCTTGTATCATCTACTCCCACTACGTTTTTCAGATGCGCACTCTCTACCAGTACCCAGTAGTTCACCCAGAACTACCTTACTGATAAACTTATGGTCTATAATATAATCTTGGTCTAGGTAGATGGTGTTCGTAGAAACGATAACCTTCCTAACCTCAAGATCATAAAATAGTCCACCTTATGTCTCCTAAGGGTAACCTACAAACATATATACCTGGAACTACATCTCCATCTCATCCCTCTTGTCCTTTTGCACAAGTACAAGACAACCCTATATCTCGAGAAACTATAGTGTTAGCTTTCGCTTAGACCATAGCTCTCTATAAGTCTGAGGCACTGATTTAGATGAGAGATAGTTTCAGATATAAGCTACTGTTTTAAGGTACAACCCCACCAAAGGTGGGTAGTACACTTGGCGATATTCATCATACTACGGACCATGTCAAACAAAGTCCGATTCCTTCTCTCGGAGACTTCATTCTGACATGTCATCCTTGGAGCATTTAACTGGGAGATAATCCCATGCTCCCTCAGGATCCTATGGAACTTGTCCGATAGTGACTTAGTCCTTTGATTAAATCGAAGAGTCTTCTATCGTCTAGACGCTCTTGGAACCATAGATGTCAAAATTAACTAACTCCAATACCTTAGTGGCCCTTTTAGTTATTTTGCCTTCCAGATTACACTCATAGGTTAGAAGGATCTCCAATGAATCTGTGAACAGAAACTCGGCCTTCTGTTACCTCTGAATTTATCTAAGGCAGAATATCTAAATCAGAGGGGTCACAAATGAGATAGCTTCTCCGAAGTATTTAGATGAATTTCAATTAGACGCTATAGCTGTCATGAAATCTATTTCCGAATTAGGATTAAATACAAAGAGATTTTTCTGATCTATTCCTCTAACTATGAAGCTATCAATTTAGTTTAAGATACACACCTACGGTGCTGTCTAAAACTAAAAAAACTTTATTTACCGAGGAGGAAACAGAAAAAATCTCTAAATATCCAAATCCTTATTATGGAAAGACTAAGATAATATATCTTACAGTATCCGCAGCGGCTTATAGCATCAGTACCTATGTTAGAATCACTTCACCATAAAGTAGCCTTTGCTTTTCTTGAATCTCTGTAGACCCGAAGTCCACATTCCAAGAAGCAGAAGAACTGCTACTAGATAGCGACTTTACCCCTAACACCCTGAGACTATATTCAATCTTCAAATACCCCCTACACTCGCCAAAGCAGAAACACTTCCGTCCTTAGCGTAACCAGACTTAGGAGTCCACACTAGTTTCTGTACTAGAATAGTTTTTTGATCTCTTATAAGTTACTCCCTTTAGTTCTTCTATAGAAGACCTAGGTTAAGCACTAAAGGCTTTTGCCCTTAATCTTGATCTCATCCTTTGTCTCTTGGAAATCTCCTTAGAAGTTCTACGTTTGTCATCTCTAGCTTGTTAAGGCTAAAGTCTCTGACAACGCCTTCGAAGGTTCCAGACAAGGATGCAAGACAGACGTCTTCCACCACCTCGTCATCTGGCACCATGTCTTTGGAATCTAGTTTGATCTGGAACTCAAAGATGTGTTCCCGAACAAGCATACCCACTGACATCTCGGATCCGACAAGTATTTTGGTGGAAAGGCGATAAGTCTACTGACTTTGCCTTCCAGACATCTTATGCAAGTAAAACTTTATTAGAGAAGACCCGGTATATCTCTGACTTGCTTCTAAGGAGTTGTCTGCAAGTCTACTATGACATAGAACTTGCACATCTCCTCAGATTCTCGCTAGTCATCATATGTCCTAGTTAGTGCCCTAGTGATATCTGGACCCATTAGGTCTAGTACAGGGATATTAAGATTGGAAGCCAATGTACGTTTACTACCCTATGCATAAGCTAAAGTTAGCGCTTCCGCTCTACGTAGTTAGAGACCCGATAACTAGTTCTCTTATGGGATAGCGGATAGGGGAACTATATGGTTGAATGAAAACGAATGCAAAATAACTTATTTTATGGATTTTAAAACAAGCTAATTATATCCAAATGCCAACGCTACCCTCACAGCGAAGACACATCTATGGATTAATTTAACCATGTATGTAAGATCTCGGAATAGGCTGCACCTGTCCGAGGGGGCAGTGTGCAGGTCATCCGCTTACACGGGTCTTTCCTTTGTCCCTATCCAAATCTGCCAACTAAGGGCTTTGATGAACCATGATTATCTTTTGGCTAGTACCACGTGATCACCATTGTCTTCGCAACGAATACCTCACGTGTACTTCGGATGCTTAACCACGAGCCTAGGCAATTACGGAACGGAAGTTCTAACGGCCCCCACGAGGGTGAGTAAAGCCTGAACCCTTGGCGCCATAACCGCCATATCCCGAGGGAGATCACTAAGTAGCTTGGCATGGAAAAAACACAGCTCTCACCCGAGAGGGTTATTGAGTTATGCCCTTCCACCCGAGCACGAAGTGATTGGCCGTGGAGGCCAGAGGATCTCTAAAAGTCCTCTCTTGCATTCCTTATTAAATTTGAGGGTTATTTAATGCAAGTATGAGTGTATACTAAGGTCACGACAACCTATACACTAGACCCTGGTCATACCGTGCTCCTACTAGCGTTTCAAGCTTTCGCCTAGCATTAATCGATCTCGGAATATCATAGTCCCTGCTTTAAGTGGATTTCTCCACTCAAGGGTCACATTACATATCCCAAGAACATCGATACTTTGCAAACCTAGCTATCACGCTAATGCTCTAGAGCCTAGCCTAAGGTCAGACTGACAGGAAAGGTCTTCCACTACCATGGCGCCTCGCTTATAAATTTGATGAATGATGTCATAGTAGAATTCCAACTCATTCTAGGTTTCGATGCTGGCCAAATAGGCACACACGACTAATCGAGTGTTGACCTAATGGTGGCATAACCAAATGTGAGTAATTCACACTATCATCAGTAGTCAATTAAATAATAGGCATCACTAGTGGAATCATATCCTAATAAGGTCGCTAGAGCCCGAGGGGAAAGGGCATCCCTCTAACACATATAATTAAATTATCGCATCAGGGTTCTCTACAGAAATATAAAAAACAGTAGAAAGAAATAACCACACATCTTAATCAAGTTCAGGGTCCGACCCGCTGAACCTGACTGGCACATCGTAGGCTCTGTGTCTCCTTTGCAAGGTTCCTCGATCCGGTGCAAGCCTCTGTATATGATCTCCTGACGCTTTCTGCCATTTGCCATCATCGTGTACGCTTCGCCGGATCGCCATCGTCCTCCAAGGTTCCGCTTAGTCCTTTCGGTGGTGGATCTCCACGGCAGGTCCTCCTCTTCAATCTGTAACCGAAAAAGATCTAGTACGCTTCGAGCAAGTGCTCGCTCGTACACAATTTCCTAGAACAAAAAGGAAAAACAAACCTAATAAAAAAAAAAGCCTGGGAATCAAGGGTGGCCAACTTCCACCACTTGCCCGACTATGGCTATAAAATCTATCCACACATAGAAGAAAAATATCCAGACAATATTTGCTAACAAGGGGTCCGACTCCCGATAGCAAGCATTCACATATCCAGATAAAATTAGAAATGGCGCCCTCTAAGAACAATGTATAGAACATACAATATATACAATGCATGATCTACTCGTAGAACCCCGATGGCGGCTCATACTATTCATGCGCGCACATTACGATTTTATGAAAAAAACATGAAACGCACACCACTAGCGTCCTCTGATACCAATTGTTGAAAATAAATCCATGTTAGAGGCCCGCAGCGGAAGCAAAGTGAAGGTCCGAGGACCGTAGGCGGTGTGCGTTACATATCAAAAATTTTCATCGAAACGATCTACACGTGCATGTATGAATCTAGCATGGCAACTACGCGAACCCCTAACGACGATCTAACGCGAATGAACAATCGAGCATGTATGCATGTTCTATCTATGTTAGATATACATGTTAGATATCATACCTGCGTGCGGGTTCTTTCACCACGGAAAATTTCTTCTTTGTCGATGGAGACGGGCTCGGATCTGCTCGATATAACTTCGGTGCGACGGCCATAACTTTCTGCTCCGAACTCCGATTGGGCTGAAATTTGGACTGCAGGTAGCCAACTTCGAGATGCAACTTTTGCAAGTTTCACATTGTTTGGACTTCTATAACTCCCAGAATCATAAAAACAACGCTGATTTTCTGTGCAGATTCTGGACAGCAAAAGGTTACGGGAAAAGCCTTCTAGTTCACCCGATCTCACACGATGCACAGTACCTCGTCGATGGATCTCTGAGTGCCTCCATACGATGAGCCTTCTCCTTCTATGAAACACCATACGAGGAAGACGAGTCGCCATCCAATGGCACAAGCGAGGGAAAGAGAGATGAGAGAGGAGATAAGAAGAGAGGAGAGGGGGCGGCTAGGGTTTTCCCATGCCATGACCGGCCCTATGGCTTGCATGGCTTCATAATTTCGTCCCCCCCTCTCTTATATTCCTTATATAGGGTCGGCCTATCCTTATGGATAAGGCTAGGATGGATAGGGATGACTTTTTCAAACCTTTCCCTATATATCTCTTCTTTATCTCTATCTTTTCCTTGATTTGAAAACGGTCAAAACCAGTCCGTTTTCTGCGCCTCATGACCGGCCCTTTCATCGGAGGCAACAACCTCCTGAAACCAGTGGGGCCGCCCTTGACCAGTCTCTCAACACTTAGGGCCGGCCCCCTAGTACATAGTGACGTATGGTATGACCAAAACGCCCTTATGTCACTAGTTGGTCGTTCCTCGTGTACAAGACTTTGCAAGGCACATATAAGTGAAGTGCACCAGTGATTTCACTATTCTCTGAGGTTCCCGTAGGGTGCCCCTAATGAAGTCAACTAGTCAACTCGCAACATGTCCCGGTGCATCGCACCCATATGGCAAAATCCACTAATGACAAGGAATTTCTATATGCGTCTCTGCACTAACCTAGGGTTTCCCCTTAGTGCACACATGTAGCTACGCATCTACCGTGCACTAGTGCGAAGCACTCACGAAGCGTATGCTTGGACTTCTCGCTTCCTCTAACTACGTTCTGTGTTCCGAGGAGATGGTATAAGAATCGTGCATAATGTCGATAAGGTGGAACCTTCAGGGACCAGGGTTCATGGCTTCCAACTTAGACTCGATCAACACACTACCCGAGTGTACCATCGATCCTCTAAGTCCAAGTTAACCTACGTAGCCACCCAGAGTGTGACGCAGGCTGCACTCCAATTCCCTCGGACTTACTATGTTCTCCCTCATACCCCTGCTCTCCGCTTAGTATGGTAAACTCGTTGTCCCTCCATCTGGTGCCATGACACAACTCAAGCGGTGGAGAATACCGTCAGACTCGAGTGCTCATATGACTCGGTTCCTTCCAGGTTGACCACATACATCGTACCTCCGATTACTTTTCCGAGCAACCAGATCCGTCACCAGTCCAACTGATGACCACCTGGCTAGGGTTTAATACGACGTAGATCAGACCAAGGAACGCACCTCCCGTTAGGGGTGTGGATAGCCTGCAGGAGTGACATGCTGATGCAACGCCAGCCAGGTAACCCAGTACACTGTGGTTTTGGATCACTGCATCCGGATCCTCACACATTAGTGCGTCAAAGCACCACACAACTGGTTAGTCCACTAGACATGGTTCCTCAGGGTTTAGGACTGTTTTACCCTAAATAGAAACACAGTTTAATGTATCGATGTCTGCTTATCGATCTGTGCACCGTGTTGGTTCCGTTCGGCCACAGACACTGTGCCTGGTAATGACCGGGGTGGAGACACCCACGCTCTGTCATCCCAACAACCTATCCTGATAGGGCGACCAACCATGATCAGAGCTGTGAACGTATTTAGGTTACATGAGACCAGTCCCTTGAGTCTCCGACTCAAGAGGATTACCATGTAGCCATGGCTCTCTGTTATGTAATTTAAACATGTACTAAGGTACGTACCAATATGCATTCCTATACTATCAACCATACATAGCTAAACTATAGGTTTTTACGAGCTGTAGACCTCACTAATTCTAACATATATATATATATATATATATATATATATATATATATATATATATATATATATATATATATATATATATATATAGAATATGGGGTATGAGCTGACAACCATTTGTTCAAATGGGCTGTCACTGGCAGCCGTCCGATCGGATTGATCACACCGTCTAAATAAAAAAATAAAAAAAAAATCTTAAAAACAGTTGTTAACAACTGTTAACAGTTGCTCCTCTTCTCTCTCTCTCTCTCTTTCTCTCTCTCTCTCTCTCTCTCTCTCTCTCTCTCTTTCATCGACCCGACCCCCGTCCACCCCGGCGACCCTGTCCCCCTCCGGCAGCCCTGCGACGCCCTCCGGCAACACCCTGTCCCCCGCCCGGCCACTCTGTCCCCCTCCGGTAGCCCTCCGACGACCCCCGTCCACCCCGGCGACCCCCGTCGTCCCCCCGGTAGCTTCGGTAGCACCCTCCGGCAGCCCCCCGACCTCCCGACGCCGATCGCAGCACTGGTAGATCTACCGGGGTGGACGGGGGGCTGCCGGAGGGTGCTTTTGTCCCTACCGGTGGGATGGGGGTGGACGGGGGTCACCGGAGGGGGACGGGGTGGCTGACGGAGGGCGTCGGAGGGGGACGAGGTCGCTGGAGGGGGTCGCCGAGGTGGACGGGGGTCGGGTCGGTGAAAGAGAGAGAGAGAGAGAGGAGGGGCAGCTGTTAATAGTTGTTAACAGCTGTTTTTAAGGGTTTTTTTTATTTGGATGGTGTGATCAATCCGATCGGACGGCTGCCGGTGACAGCCCATTTGAGCAAATGGGCTATCAGCTCATACCCCATATTCTCTCTATCACTCTCTCTCTCTCTCTTTATATATATATATATATATATATATATATATATATATATATATATATATATATATATATATATATATATATATATATATATATATATATATATATATATATATATATATATATATATATATATATATATATATATATATATATGGGGACGGGGAGCCTGGACCTCAGGTGCAGCGTGAATGCTGCACCTGAGGCTCTGCGCGCGCCAAGTGTCTAAAATCGGGACGATTGAAAGCGGCGCGGGGAGTCCGGACCGCAGGTAACAGTTTGGTCGTTCGATCGAAAATGATCGACCGTCTGATCCCGTGCAGCACACCCGCTCAATTCAATCGATCGCCAACTCCCGTGCAGCACAACTCCCATCCGTTCGATTCAATTGATCGAACGGATGAAAATCTTTTTCGCTGTTACTGTAGCGGCTACAGTAACAGCGAAAAAAAATTCCATTCGTTCGATTCCCATCAATCCAATGGATGGAAATCGACCGGCCCATATGTGTATTAATTCGATTCCCATCCATTCGATCGATTGGAATCGAACGGATGGAATTTTTTTTCGCTGTTACTGTAGCCGCTACAGTAACAGCAAAAAAGATTTCCATCCGTTCATCGACTGAATCGAACGGATGGGAGTTTTGCTGCACGGGAGTTGGCGATCGATTAAATCGAGCGGGTGTGCTGCACGGGATCAGACGGTCGATCATTTTCGATCGGACGGCCAAACTGTTACTTGCGGTCCGGACTCCCTGCGCTGCTTCCGATCGCCCCGATTTCGGACACTTGGCGCGCGCAGAGCCTTAGGTGCAGCGTTCACGCTGCACGTGAGGTCCAGGCTCCCCGTCCCTTAAATATATATATATATATATATATATATATATATATATATATATATATATATATATATATATATATATATATATATATATATATATATATATATATATATATATATATATATATATATATATATATATATATATATATATATATATATATATATATATCGGTCGGGATCGGCTGACCCAGCAAAATTTGACCCAGCAATAACCCAGCACCTTTTGATGAACCTAGAGGTTTTAGAATTTGATGAAAATTGGTAGGCATGCTCTCTATGGTATGTTGATCATCCTCACAAAAAATCAGCCCATTCTAAAACCTCTAGGTGCATCAAATGCGCACTTCAAATCAACGGTTTTACACTGTCAATTTTAACCGTTGATTTGAAGAGCACCCTTTGATGCACCTAGAGGTTTTAGAATGAGCTGATTTTTTGTGAGGATGATAAACATACCATAGACAACATCCCTACAAAAAATCAGCCCATTCTATAACCTCTAGGTGCATCAAAAGGTGCTGGGTTATTGCTGGGTCAAAATTTTGCTGGGTCATCCGATCCTAACCCTATATATATATATATATATATATATATATATATATATATATATATATATATATATATATATATATATATATATATATATATATATATATATATATATATATATATATATATATATATATATATATATATATATGCAGTGGTACTGGTCTATTACTCGACATTGGATTACGAGACGATAGGAGCCGATGGTCCAGCCTCTGGCTCAACCAGAAGCCGAGCCACAGCCGGAGGGACCTCCCGAGGCACGACCAGAGCTACAGCCACAGCCACAGGGATCTCCTCCGGACAAGCCACAACCTGAGGTACCTCCTCAGGTGCCACCACAGCCACAGCTGGAGGTATACCGACCATGAGGGCCATACGAGCGACGCATGGTAAGTAAGTTATATTTGTCCTACATTATTAGTTCTGATATTCATTTGAGAGTATATTCATATTCATTGTTATGTTATTGTAGTTTGACACGCTACAGACGGTCCACCATAGACTTCAGGCATTTAGTCGAAGTTACTACTTGGATCTATCTTCGAAGGCCAGGGATGAGATCGATGGTTTACTGATATTTATGGTTGAGACTCTAGATAGCATACCGCCATTTATTGCTACCACGGGCCCGATAGCTCACTTCACCGTCGGAGGTCAAACACGCCGAGCAGCCTATTCGGTACTATCGCCGGAGAGGTAGAACTATTACATCCACCTCCTAGGTTGAGCAGACACAGGTTGTGGTCGTGCCACTACCAGAGAGACCTTCTGAGGTGCAGCCACAGGCACTACCAGATGCACAGGCACAGCCGGAGACATTGGTTGAGGTCGAGACCGAGGCCGCGGTCGAGGTCGAGGTCATGATTGCGATCGAGGCCGAGGTTGAGGCTGCACTCGAGCCCGAGCCTGAGGTTGAGGATAAGGTACCACATAGAGGTCGGGGTCAGCCGCCAGGTCGTGGTTGAGGTCGTGGACGAGGACGATGTCGAGGACATGGGGAAATAGCTCAGGGCACTAGATCGAAGAGACAGAGGACATAGCTTGACATATTTTATTCAGTTATATCATTTTTGTATTGCTATACTTAATATATATATATATATATATATATATATATATATATATATATATATATATATATATATATATATATATATATATGATTACTTCAAATATATGATTTCTCTTTTTTGTTGTGAAGATGTTTCTTTCTTTTGTTGTGAACATGTTCAATATGAGTTTCATCCTGCCATTTGAATGTCTTTTATGCTATTTTTATTGTGAAGAGGTAGAGATGTGGTCTGCAACTTGGTAGATGTGGCCTGTAACTTGTTCAATATGAGTTTCATCTCTTTTGTTGTGAAGAGGTAGATGTGGTCTGCAACTTGGTAGATCACATCTTGCTCTATTATTATTTTTTTTCAGGTTTTTCTTTATGCCCGGTGGTCACAACGCCGGGTTTATAACGTCTTCTACAATAACGGGTTTAGACAACATACTAAGTGTGTTTCTGCTCTGTTGTATTTTTTTTTCAAGTTTTAGCTCAAACCCGATGATGACAATACCGAGTTTAAACAAGCGTAATTGAAACCTGGTTATGATAATACCGGTTTTAAAACCGGCTTTACGGATACCAGATTATAAACCCGTCATAACGAACACCGGGTTTAAACCAGCAGTTTGAAATAAGTGATTAAGTGTATTGTGGAAGCTGGCATTAGGGGGGACAGTGTTTAGTAAACCCGGCAATACAGATGTCGGGTTTATCAAGCGCCGTGAAAAAAATATGACAGCCGACGTGGCAAGCGCTTTTCGGTGCTGACATGCCACGTGGCTGTCAGAGGGCTAGTCCGACAAATACTTTTAATCAGAGGCTATTATTTTAAATATTATTTTGAAAAAAATCCCTATTCGTTATCCCTACACCCCCAATGAAAAGGGGCTGCGCGAAGGAAATTCCCCACATCTGAGGCACTTGCGACTGACGCATCTGGAACCACCGCCGCCGGATCGAGTTACATCGCGTATGATTGGCGCCCCCGATCCCCCTTCGTTGATCCCGTCACGTGGATCGGAGCACCGCCATCGTCCTCCCCCCTCCCCGCTCCCCAACAAAACCCCCCCTTAAAAATACCAACGATATCCCCCCTCCCCGTCGGCGTCCGCCCTACTCCCAGCTTCACTTTAATCTTCGTTCTCTCGAGCCCTAACCCTAACTTCGCCACGCCCCTCCTTGCTATCCAAATCCCCCTCACCTCGCCGCTCCTCCCTCGTCTCCGGCGGACATGGGGCCGGACTCCGGCGAGGCCGCGGAGGTCGAGAGGCTCTACGAGTACGGGGAGAGGCTGAGCGAGGCCCCGGACAAAGCCCAGGTCCCCTACCTCCCCTCCCCCATCGATCCCTACTGCTTCTCCTTCCTCTCTTATTTCTAGGGTTTTGATCCGTTTCGCTTACCCTGATACCTTTGCTATCTCTGTTGGAACCAGCATCTTAGCGACTACAAGGGGATTATAATGGCGGTGAAAGGGGAGAGCATGAAGGCGAAGCAGCTCGCAGCGCAGCTGATCCCGAGGTTCTTCAAGTTCTTCCCGGGCCTCGTCACCGATTCCATGGACGCCATGTTCGATCTGGTCGAGGAATTCCAGCCGATCGGGGTGAGCTCAGTCGAACTGTCCTTACTCCTTACAGCCTTTTCTTCATCTTCGCTGTCAGAAACTCGAAAGTAGATAGGTCTGCTACAAAGAACATTTTAGCAAAGGAGGTTGCGCAGCATGAAGTAAACAATTACATTTCCTTTGGTTCATTTAGCAAGGGAGAGTATTTCTATCTGGGCAAGAGAAAGTAGTCTTTCTCGGATATTTTTCTTCTCCTTCTCTAATCCAATGTTCTTCCTTTTCTTATTTTACTTTAATCTATGTATTATCACTTTTTGAGTAGAAATTACAATGATCTGTAGCTTCGATACTATAATATTAGTCATTACATCACTCATCAACCGAAGTAAGTCTCGGATAATATTATATGCTGCAGTCAATTCTGCACAATCACTAGAAGATCAGCTGGGAAACTAGCTCGAGAGAAATATCTGATTATCCACATGCTTGGTCCTCGTTGCTAATTAATCAGCAACGTCGTTTGCCTCACTATAGATATTCGTAGCTCATACATGGGTGATTACAGCAAGAAGAAAACAACAATCATCCCAAAAATGGATCCTCAACATCTCTAGATAGTAATTTGTAGATAACTAATAAGAGTCTCTCCATACACCAACCAAAATTACCAACGAAGGCTTGCAAACCTTCCCAAAGTGCTAATTTCTCAGCAACAAAGTGTATGTTGTTAGTAAACGTATGCAACCAGAACACCTTATCTAGCCTGCTTGGTTTTGAATTAGAAAGCCTGCATCTTCTCGCATAGTCTCTACTCTCTAGTCGGCAACCCTGTAAAAATTAAGTTTCACTTCTGCACACTATGGTGGAGATTAGTGAATTACTATTGTTGCCTTCATCTTGACCAATTGCTGCACAGATCCTAATGCCTGACATAGAGTCAAATTAAACTCTTGGGCAGAATAAAAAATACGCCCAGAAATCGCTGATTCCGATTTTAGAGTTGCTTCAAAAGCAACCCAATTTTGAGATTTCCATATAGTCCAAAGGACTAAAATTAATTTAGTTTGATCCTCATCACCGAAATAAAACCATAAGGAGGAGAAACTAGCCAAGGGGCACTCCCATGGGTCGAGCATGCAATTCGAACCTTTAGGGTGTTGAGATTTGGCTTGTGAAAGTTGAACCCGGATTGAGGCACTCCATGGGGATGGGATTGAGTTTAAGTAGAACTCGGAATCGAGTCCAAGGCGGATAAGGAAAGCCTTGAGAAAATCCCATATACTTGGATAAAACCAAAGGCAAAACCGACAGTGTCTGCAAGAAATTCCCCCGGACAAGTTTCTAGTTCTTTAGGGCAAACTAGGCAGAATTTCTGTCGACAGAACAACAACCAAATTTGCCTTGGAGAGCTCCTTCCTCGCTCGCTCAGAGGCTGGGCACCTGTGCAGGTTGCGAGTCTGGTCCGATTTTTAGTCATTTCGGGATTCCTATGGCTTTGTGTTTGCTCAATTATAAAAGAGGAGGCATGGGTGAATCTAGAGCTCTTGGATGCTCGAGGGAGCATTGCGGCCGGTGACCACGGTGAAGTAGTTCTTCTGAGGGTTGAGAGAGCGAATTGAAGACGAAGAGAGAAGAAAAACCCGGTCTAGGGTTTGCCGCAAGGAGAAGAGAGAGGGAGGAAAGAAGAGAAAGAGAAGAGAGTTAGGAAGAAAGAAGGAAAAAGGGAAGGGAGAGTGGAGGTTCGTCTCTGGGTTTTCCTTTAAGTTCATTCAGGTCTTTATTTGCGTTCTTTGGCTCTTCTACCTCAGCTTTTACTTCAGGTGTTTTCATCTCGATGTATCCTCCGGTATATCTCTGTATCTCTCGAGCGAGTTGTTCTCTACTTTGTGGGTGTTTCTATAAGAGGAGCAAGAAGAGAGTTTGCGGAGTTTGACAAATGGTGACAACTGCATGGTGTATTTTTTTGCTAGTGATGATCTAAATCATTGATTGCCTAGTGAATCTGTGGTGTTTGTTGCTATTATATTGGTGTATCAAATTTTCTGTGTGGTTGTGCGATTTCTGCAGAGCTCCAATCCTCAAACTTTTAAGCACCATCCTAAGGACTTGAAGGTTTCCGCGGCGCAAGGGATTGGTATTGGATCAATCTAATTTCCTAACATAGGGGTCGAATTCCTACTTCATGGCTTCTAGTGGGTCCAACCCCTCTCCTTTCGATATTGGTTGCTGCACGAAGATTTTCAGTTTTAAATTATTTTAGTTCCTAGAATCCTAGCGCCTTAAGGATATAACTACTACTTGTTAAAGACTCATGTAGTCCACAAAAAAAAGAAGTTAAAGACTCATGTGACCCTAAACTTGACCCTAGTAATTGACCATATGCTTCTTTCTTCATAAAATGTGCTATAGAGATTTTTGGACAACAAGCCCTCGTTTCATAAATTTGACTTGGTAATAATAACTCAATTGCACAACCCATCCATACCAAGACCACAACAAATACTACCTTGCATCTCACTAAGTTGATTGCGATTACAACACTTTCTTTGTTCTTAGTCGGACGAATCTTAGATCTTATCTCTTGTTTTCAAACAAAGCATTGTCATAAAAACCTTCTTATACCCTATTTTCCAAAAATAACCAAGTATCCTACATCATTTGTTCGTCAACCAATGACATTGGATGCCCATTATATCCATTCTTCAAAAGTTGAATATTGCAATTTGCAACTATACATCAGTTCTGGGATCCTTTTGATAGTGTTGAGAACCCACAACGAGCCATTTTACAACCACTATTCAACCACTACAAAATCAGAAGGCTGGATCTGCAAAAGCTATGTTCTATATTGATACAAGATTTGCTCGTGCAAATGATCAGTCGAAAATCAGAATCTTCATTTGGATCTTTTCCATGGGGTTTAGAAATCTTCAAACTCGAGGAGATTGATGCACAAGCAAATAGTGGTTGACTCATTAATTTTATGGTCTTTGTTTTTTGGTGGTTCTATCTTTAGATTAATCATTCATTCATTTGATAGTTTTAGAATATCTTTTTTCTAGACAATAGGGGCCTCATTTCAATTATGGGAATTGTAGGGACTTAGCAATAGGGCTAATTTTTAATTGAATCCTATTTGGTTTCTTTTCTAAATTTTAGGAACCTTGTATCTAAACCCAAAATGGAATGCCAAATCCTTATTTTTAAGAAGTGATATAGATTAAAATAAGAGAAGAATTTATCCGCTAGACTTAAGTATCCAAAGTTATTGAAGCTCCTGAATAAGGACCATCTTAATCCCCGTTTGGATAACACTTATGCGGGGAGGAAGTTGTTTCCCGAAGTAGTTTTTGCCGTCTGATGAAAATAACTATGGCTACTTTCAAGTAGAAGTAACCTTTGCTGGTCTGATCAGTTTGGTAGGCAGGAGTCAACTTCTTCTTTTGTGATGGTGGTGGTGGTGGCGATGGCGATCAATGTTTTCTTTGGCGTCGATGGTGGCAGTGGCTGACGATCGTGACGGTGACGAGGACAATGATGTCAATTTACGAGGGCAATGGTGGTGGTGCCAAAAGTGGCGGCATTAGTGGTAATAGTCGGTGTTGGTGAAGGCAACGCCGATGGTGGTGGAGGCCGTTGACAGGCGACGACTGTGGTGGTTGTCATGGCAGTGACCGTGGTTTCTTTGACTTTATATCAAATGTATCAAATTATAATACTAGAAGTAGCTTTTGACAGAAGTTACTCCCTAGAGAATTAAAGTCTAGGTGACTCCCCTTTAAAGTCAAAAAGCTACTTTTGAGTTTTGACTTCCTGCACAAGTCAAAAGTCTCAAAAGTCGCCCTTTATAAGACAACCTAAAATTGATTTTTGACTTATGTCTGATGTTAAATTTAACTTTTAGGCATAATGAAGTAAATCCAAATTGGGCCTTACCTTTTACTGGAATTCTGCATGTAGAAAATAACCCACAAAATCAATCAAAAATCAGGAAAACATAACTGAAGACCAGAAAAAAAAATAAAAACTCTAGTAATAAGGAAATAAATGCAAAATCCAGAAAAATAGGATTATATGTGATTATACGACCAATTTTATTTATCATCTAATTCCTACTTTTTAATATTCGAGTACTGGTTTGTGACTAAGAGTCAATGGTTGGACATTATAAATAGGATAGGGTTGTAAACAATTTTTTTACGAATTTATTATTGATTTCCAGAAATGTTATTAATGTTTTATGTATTTTCAGCCCTTACAATGCTACTAACTTCTCTTTACACTCTCCTATTTTGTGGTCGGCTTTTAAATGAATAGATCCCAGTTCTATTCTGGCGTTAGATTGGTATCCTAGCATACCAATCCTTCATCATTGGTATCCGAGTTATCAAGTGGATCTAGTTGAGCTGTTCAATATCACATTATGTTAGGATTTGTAATGCTCATTTAGCCTTGCATCACAGCCCGCCTTCAATTCCTGTTCATACCCGTTTCTTACTGCACTTTTTGCTGCTTGGAATATGACAGTTATCTACACTGCATATTGTTTTTTTTTTTTGTGTGGTCATGCTGCTGCGGGCATAGGCCAATATGGCTATCGAATGAATGCTATATGTGGAAATTTGTTTCTTATAGCTAAATTGTGTCTCTGATTGGTAATTGGTATGGGACCCCTTCTATTTAAGAGGGTAGGGATCGAATCCTGTCATCTGTGATGGTCCTTTTTTGTGTTATATTTAAACAAGTGTGTTGATTTATTAACCTTACAGCGGATCAAACAATGCTAAGTGATTCTCAAGTATCACTTGTTCTGATAATCATTCTGCAATTCCTGTCTATCTCGAAAACTAACACATTCATAAATCCCGTTCCTCCCTCCTTTAAGCATTCTACGTACAATCCCGCAGAACTTCTATCAGAAGGGAAAAAATGTTTATCTGTAAATCAGGTATTAAGTTCACAGATCACGCATCTTGGATTTGATGCTATAAAATGGCAAGAGCCAATATGTAGTCATTAGTAATTATCAAATTTTTATTATCACATTTCATTTATTATTATTATTTTTATCATTCTTTTTTTCCCCTTTATTTCTTTTTGTAGCCTTCTGAACTACGTATTATTCTCACGTTTACTTGCCTTCTCATTGAGTGTTCTGGGTTTAATGGTGTTTTTTCTGATCACCTATTTTATATTCATGATAAGTCATTTTGTGGCAGTTGACTATCACTCGGTGTATAAGGTCTCTTCTTTTCATCCTAGTACTAGTATTTTCTCTTTCGAACTAGCTAATGTTTTTTGTTAGTTTTTTAGTTGAATTTCTCCACATTCTGGACTCTTTGTCTGAGAAGGACTGAAATCATGAGGTTCAGGGCTATCTATTCCTTATCTGTCATCATTATTCTTGGTTGTTTTACATTTCTCTCATGGATAAGGATTAGTAGTGGCTATTTTTGTTTTTCATGTTTTCTTATTTCAGTAGGGTTTTTTTGTTTTATGTAATCATTGTAAAGCATTTTTTTGCATCCATGTAATGAAGAGCTTGTTGTGAACCATGATGTTGTCTATTCTTGGCTGACTTCTTGTTTGAATCACTTGATTGTAGTTAGCTCCTCGTTCCTTGCTATAAAACTTTCGGTTCTTGATTATTTGCCTTGATTAGTAACATTATATCTTTACGTAACCTTTGAAAACCTTTGTTTGTGTGTAATGAACCAGCAGTCTTGATGAGAATCATGACTGTTAGCTGGTTCAGCTATTACTCTCTTGCATTTTCTTATAATTCCTGTAAGTCTTGGTTTTCTCATGATTATGATGCAAAACTAGTTTTCTTTGTGTTTGGTAAAATTGATGCTGGTTGTGTTCATCTGTGGCTACAGATCAGAGTACAGGCGATTCGCGGGTTTCCACTTCTTTGCAAAGATAGACCAGAATATGTTTCTAAAATTGTGGATGTTCTTGGTCAACTCCTAATCTCCGGTACCTTTTCTTAACCTTTTTGTGCTTTAAAACCTCTCTTCTTTTTTGATACTTTCCTTTTTTTGTTCTCTCGATGTCCTAGAGGAAAACGTGGAGCGCGATGCAGTGCAGAAGGCACTTATGTCTCTTTTGCGGCAGGATGTGAAAGGTAATTTGCTTACAATGACACAACAATAATTAATCACCATGTTTAAAAGTCTCTTTTAGGCGATTTGGGGTCATAAATTAATAATAGTATATATCAAAATTTTATACTGCATTTCTATTTTCTGCGCATCATTAACCCATAATATCATGCTTTAAAAGTCCAACTATTTTTCTATATTATATACATCTTTAACATTTAAATGGCAGGCTATGATAGAAATCTTGGACCTATTGTTATTGTTTGTATGGGAAAGAAATTATTTCAACCTAATGGTTTGAAGAAGTGCTTATCGTTTGATCTGTATCTGCTATTTTTTTTGCTCATTAAGTAATTAATTGCAGTTCAACATTTCATTTTTGTTATTGGGCTCTTTTTATGTAATTCGAACCATGAAGGGCCTAAATACGCTACACATACATATATTGGGATAAACATCTTTTGATGGGTGTTTTTACCGTTTACACTCCTCGACGGAATGTGAATCTGACTTTCTTGTGACACCATGGCAAAGCACCCAATCTTGAACGGTATATAGATGAATTTAGGCTTCATCTACCTTTTCTTTTCAATTGATCCATCGCCTTGGTCTATAACTAAGTGGGTTACCTTATAAAATCTGGACTATCAGGTTGTCAAAGTCGATCACTAAGATTTACTATATGGAGATCTAGAGGGAAAGACGTGACCACGTTGAAATCCTGTGAAGGACCTTCCATGCCATCCAATTGAGCAACTATGGTCCGAATTCCCTCATGTGATTAGTTTTTCTTCTTTTTTGAGTCAGTTATAGCTAGTGCCAATATTAGAATTTTTTCTTACATAACATAGTGGCTGATGGGGTCTAACTTAAGTTGGATGCCATGCATGCATTATTAGCTGCTTGTCGTGGGGCTTACATAATGCTATAGCTGCCTGTTCTAGTTGACGAGAAGATAGTGAGACCTTTACCTCATGGAGAAGTCCGACAACCCTCTTTCCTTGGTGAAAAAGGCTGACGGTTATAATCCACATGGCGAAGATTTCATGGTTCCACTCTACTCCTTTCTTTTTCCCCCTTTTATGTGTTGGTTTCTCTATTAAAGAAGGCTGGTTGTGCCTTTCTAGCTATTGAATTGAAATTATATAAAAAAAATTGGCGCTTTCTTTGCTTGTGAAATCTTCTCTCCCCCTCTCTCATTTCTCTCTTATTCTCTTATACTCTCACACTTCATGTCATGATTTCTACTGGATTTGCTGAAACCACTCAATCTTCAACTTTTTTTAATTTGAGACAGGAAGAAGGCTGCACAAGTGACAAATTCATTGTTAAGGTTTATGAATGATGACTCAGACATGTACAAGGGACAACCTGCTGTGAGATAACTGGCACATAGGTAACATCTAGAAAGCTATGTCTACATGTTTATTGTGGACCGTGGAGGAGGCAAGCCATATTTCCATCAAGTGGAGACCACTATTCCAAAGTTTGATTTTATAGAGAGTCCCTTTGCCGCCACAGTTTTTGTTGCTCTAGTTCAACCTTTTGAGGTGCTCCAGCTTCGAGGATCTCCTCCAAAGATTTGACAAAGAGGCATCAAATCGTGGTGTTTCAAGTGCGGAAGGATGATCTCCTTGTTGCGTAGAACAGTGAATCCATTTGGCGGAGGGCATTGATTTGATGTTGCCAAATCAAATTTAGAAGATGAAGCGAGGATCCACCCTCATTTTCCATTCGGGTGATATTGATTGATGTAGCTGGATCGCATTACACACATTAGAATGTGCTGATTTTTATGGATGTGTATCTAAGGGAAGATGATCATCCTTACAAAAAATCAATAAATTCTGAAACCTCTATCTAACGATTTGGATGATGTGTGTCTAACTCTGGCAAAGTAGCGTGTTTCTGGATCCTGACCCTATATATATATATATATATATATATATATATATATAGAGAGAGAGAGAGAGAGAGAGAGAGAGAGAGAGAGAGAGAGAGAGAGAGAGAGAGAGAGAAATGCTATAATGTGGCATGCGGTGCGTGCGGCACCGCACCGCAGCCGTCTGATGCACCGCTGTGTGCATCAGACGACTACGGTGCGATGCCGCATGCACCGCAGCCGTCTGATGCACGTGCTGCGTGCATCACATGCACGCAACGGTGCATCAGACGGCAGCGGTACGATGCCGCACTTACCGCATGCCGCACTATAGCATTTCTCTCTCTCTTTCTCTCTCTCTCTCTCTCTATATATATATATATATAGGTCCCACAACTTTTATTTCATATATGCACATGGTTCAACACACTATTTGTACATTTTAACAATTTCTCCCAAAGATGTGCCATCATATCTCGCTTGTACCTTTGGTCTTTAAATTGTGATGCCATTGTTTGATGTTAATTCATGAAAGCATATATCTATGTTGTGGTTAATTTTGTATGATATATGATGCTAGTCCAATGAAGCCAACAATTTTATATTACTCTGGTTATGATTCAGAACTATGTGCCAATGGTACTGTCGATGCCTTATGCGAATGTATTCTTCAAGTCTAAGTGATATAGGGCATTCTGTAAATTGAACTTAAAGTACGAGTTGCTAGGTATTAAATCCCTTTGTCTAATTTTTGGATTTTGATTTTCTACAGCTTCTCTGTCAGCCTTGTTTAAGCATGTTGATAATAGCAGGGAAAACATCCGGGAAAAGGTTATTTCTTATCTTAAGGATAAGGTTTGTTACTTATCACTCCCATGTCTACGTTGTAAAACATTCTTAAGGATATCTCAACCAAAAACTAGTCTTTCCAGGTATTTCCTCTCAAAGTTGAGCTACTGAAGCCCCAGGTGGAAATGGAAAGGCATGTCACAAATTTAGTAAAAGTATGTTCATATTCATAGATCGTCTGATTTCATTGTGCCTTACAGATTGAATACTTCTTGCGTACAAACAAACCGAATATGACCATATATGCTGGTGTCGTAAGTCAGTGTTAGCCTTTCCTGTCTTCTAACTAGTTGAGTTCATGGTATTTCAGAGTTTAAAAGATGTCACTGGTGCCGAATTCAAATTGTTTATAGACTTCCTGAAGAGTTTTAGCATATTTGGGGATGGTGCTCCTCCAGAGCTTGTTCAAGAACTGGTTGAGATTATTGAAGGGCAGGCAGATCTTGATGCAATATTTAATGTAAGTGATTGTCATGGTTAAATCATGAAAGATTAAATGTTCTCGAGAAATATTCAATGTATCAAGATATGTTAAACTTATCTTACTGGTTATGTCAAGAAGTTCTTTGATGTGCTCGAGAATCTGGAGACAGATCTCCTGCCACATGGTGCTTAAACTAGTTTTCTATTCCGCATATCATTGTTTATAATTTTATAAAATAAGTATGTTATATTTATTTTTACAGCAAAGATCAGATAGTTTCATGCCAATTCAGTTCAGGTACTGGGTTCCTAGTCTGTATTTGTAAACACTAATACTTTTCTGTACCTTCATACATTTCAGTCATCGATTTTGCATTTTGCTAACAAACTATTCAAACACAGATACTACTATGGACATGTGATGACTTGAAACGAGCATTTTAACTATTGTTATGTTTGATTTCTAGCTTATGAAAATAGTATATTTCAGCTATAGTTATTCCTATGGCACTGATCACTCTAGATTACCAACCTGTTTTCAGTCTGACTAAATTGAGAAAGCTGAACTTCAAAATGTTCCGAACAAAATCATGCCTCGCATGTGGGGTTGGTGTACTAGTTACTCCAATGTTTTACACTATTTTGATAAAACAGGTAAGAAAATATGGGTACCAAGGTTCGAAGTATTGTACTGAACCTATGGATATGTATTGTTACATTGGGTACAATTTGTACTATATCATGTCCAAGGTTCAAAGACTCGATATCAGGGCTCCTATCGAACATCCAAAAACCGATACAACTCGGTGATATCAGCCGATATGAGTCGAACGAAATACAAGGGAAGAAGGCATATATGGATGGGCTCGGTCCGCGCAGACTTCCTATGTGTTCTGATACAACACATGTGAACAAGACAATAAAACTGGTTGGTAATTGCTGTGGGCCAAATCGATACAACTCGGTCTGACAAGACTAGATTGGCCGATACGGTTTGAGTCATATCAGTCTCGGCCGAGTCACGACCCATACCGGTATTGCTTCTTGTATTTGTCGTGGCCTGTAAAAAATTCGATATGGAACGGCCCATAGAACTCGGTATCTAGTTAGTTTTTGAACCCTGATTTTGTCAATGCTCTTTTTGTTTTCAACCTGAAGGTTTAGGACTATTCTTTGATCTTTTGTGGGGTCTTGATTGTGTAGATGCATAATTTGAGCCAAATAAACGACCCTTAATCAGTTCGCGTAACAAGCATTCTTTTTACTGGTATAGTAGCTCATGCATACAAAAGATAAGTTATATCACAGAATAATAAAGAAGAACATTTAACATTTTTTAATCATTGTTTTGGATCAAAACAATTCATGGGCTTGTGTGGGGTCTAGATTGTGTACCAGAAAATAGATATTTTGCAACTAAATAAACTGCACTGAAATCTATCTTAATGACAATCATGCTTTTGGAATGCAAACTTTTAGATTGTTTTATCCTGTTGATGATCTACCCTTTGGTTTGTCTTCTCTTGCTATCCTTGCCTTATTTTGTTAGTCTTTTGTATCTTCCATTTTACAATCTGATGAGGAAAAGATATCTGCATAAACTTATTTTAGCTCAACAATGAGAAGGTCATTTGAAGTGCTTCATGGTTGGAATTGGGCATCACACTAGTGTGATATAGAATCCCTTTATGTCATGTCGCTGGTATTTCACATGTCTGAAATTCGATGCAGAAGTTAGTGTGTGGATCTTCGCATGGCAACCTGTTTGCCTCGTATCTTGTTGACCTTTCATAGCTTGTAAAACATTTGATCATTTTTGTGCTGGAAGAAGCGTCTATCTAAAGCTTCCTATTTGCTGTTCCTAAGTTTTTTAATTTAGAGAATATGTAAGCAGTTGTCATTCAGAAGGGAAAAAGTTTCATCCTTAGCAGTTAGAACCTATAAATCATTATGAAAATCCGGGAAAATCAATTAATCAGAACTGTTGAATGACCTTTTTTGCATGGTCTTGAGTTGTATTTTTGTTATTCTGTTGGAAAATATAGTTGAATTACGTTAGTGGTAGGATGGTATCACCCTACGAAAGTGGCATTAGATACGGTAAGTTGGAAATTATTAATGCTTGTAATGTCATCACGTATCATGCCTTTCATGTCAATTGACATTAAGATTCCTAGCCGGTTCTTCTTCTCATGGAGTACCCACGCAGTGTGGGATGCGGTGGAGAAAGCTTCTTATGAAGCAACTTTGTCAGGATATATCATTTTTATTAGTGAACTACTCATATTTGCTTGGAGAGCTTAACTTGTTGGATTACTATCCAATCTTGTGATTTTCTTATGAGGAATCACGTTCCCTTAAACCTATACCATGTCATTGTGCCAAGGTTTTTGAGGAGACTCAATTCAATTAGAGACCACATAGGTCTCCTGTTATGATTAGATTCAGCAAATAAATCTTCTCTTTTTTTCTTTAGTTTTATGAGGAATCATGTTCCCTTTAACCTATACCATGTCATTGTGCCATGGTTTTTGAGGAGAATCAATTCAATTAGTCCGAATAGGTCTCCTGTTAGGATTAGATTAAGCAGAATTGTAACAAATATATTCTGCCCTAATATTCAACTTGGAACCTTTCCGAGTAGAGTCAACGCAAAAACTCGGTCAAAACTCGGCTGAGTAGTTACCTAAAAACTCGATACATATAAAAGCTACTAATATGTATTATATATTTCTATATAGTATAAAATTAAAGATTATCGATATATTATACATAATATTAGAAATTTTATATAACCATATAAATAAATTGATGAAAGATGTAACTCGGGTGAGTTTTGACACGAGTTAACCGAGTCAACCGAGTTTTGGACCGATTTGACCGAGTTGTTACCGGTCTAAGTCGATGGGCAAGTTGGCTCGAATTTTGGTCGAGTTGAGTTTACTCGGCCGAGTTTTAAAACACTGGAAAAAGGCACTATAGTTTTTACATATTAAAGAAAAATGATTTAACTATTGAGAACCATTTACGATGCTGAGTAGTCATTGTTTAATCAGGTTCATAAGTTGGGTCAGCATTATGTATTACTCTATGAGGGTCTACAAGTTATATTGTAAGGTGGTATGGTGTATTGTGGGAGTGCCACTTATGCGCAAGATGTCTAAGTAACCTTGTAACTTGTAAAGTGTTAAAATTTGGTACTAGTCAGTGCTGAGGCTTGGCACTTTGTTTGCATGGCTGTAACAATTTTGACCACCATATGATGGGTTATTCTATCTTGGTCATCCAGGTGGAGACTCATGGTCATTGTATTAGGTGTGTTAAGAATGCATTGAGCGGGACCACCATGAGAATAAATCAACAAGTACTGTTGCTGATTATTTTAAAACTCTCATCATCGCTAAAGGCCAGCTGAATCATTCATATGACTGCTCCAGATCTGGTTCGTATGCAAGACTACCAATTAGGGTGGGTTTTGTTATGAACCTGCTGGTTTTTCATGCTAGATTGGTGTACAATGGAGGCCAAGCATGGGAGTTCCAACCCTGATATCTCGGTCTTGCATCCAAACAAACATTGGATCTTACTGCAAGCAGAGCTCCTAGGCCCTTAACAGTCCCTTAACTAGTTTGGAATTGTTACCATCCTAAGATTTGTAGATATATGGTATCAAGGTTACTAGAATATGCATTTTTTAACATGGAGATGAGATTTTTCTACCACCATTTTTTCTCTAGAACACTTGGAACACCTTTTGAAGATATAATTTAACATACGGAGCATATTATTTTCATTCATCCATTTGCCTTCACTGCTGTTTTGTTCGCAAAAACTTTGACATACTGTTGTACTCAAAATTGTCTAATTGGCACTACATGCTTCCTATATCACAATATTTAAAAATATTTTCCGGATTAAATTTATTATAATTATTATTGGGTTCTACTAGGGCTAGGTTTTCTTTAACTAGTACACCTAACTGGGAAGCATCTCACTTAATAATGCAGGTCTCAGATGTTGATCACATCGATAGATTGGTCGCATGTATGTTCATGGCTCTTCCATTTTTCATGGTATGTGAATCAGTTAAATGGCAGTTCATCGCTATTATGGTGTAAGCAATTTTTTTGTGTTACGATTGTTGACCTGGCTGGAAATTTACTTTGCTAGAGAGGCGCATCGAGCAGCAAGTTCCTCAACTATTTCAATAAACACATAATACCTGTTTTTGATAAGGTGATCCTTGTGCTTTCTTCTTTCAAAGTTACAGATATTGGTAGTTCTATTGTGAAGATATGCTTTGTTTATGCTATTTGCTTGTAGTTGGTTTTAAGTTCTCTATGTTTAAATTTAATTATTACATGTAGTGCTATTTATTTTACTTCCATTCTTTACCTAGCTAATTTAGTAGCATTAGAGACAGCAAATCTTACAAAAGTCTTTTGGATTTTTCCAAAATGCTCTTGATTTAAGAGAGCACTGCAATTGGACATGTCAATTCTTAATTGTATGTACATACTTGTTTATGCATGATAAATGCTTATTGGCATTGCCGCATTGGTACACCCTTTAGTGTATCAATGTAGCCTCGGTAGCGTAGGCTTGCAAGTATATGTTTGGCCCTGAGCTAGTAAGATTTGGGAATTCTACCTTCAACCTTCCTCTCTTTCTCTGGGTGACATGGTATCAAATCTTTCCTTTACATGCTGTAAAGTTTCCCTCAACTTCTTGGGGGTTGTCTTTCGATCTGACTCCCTTGTCCTAATTTCTCATTGTGGTAATGTTGGATTCTACAGTCCGACAATCATTGGGATCCTGTCACTAGTTCATCGTTGGATTTTGGTGATGTCAGGGCTTGTGTGCTGTTCTTCTAGAGAATTCTGTTATCTTTTCATGTTCCTACCGAAATAGTACTGAATGATCCTGTTCTTGTTGTATTATGACATTTGAAGCCTCCTTCTTGGTGTTATTTGTAGATCCTGTCGTTTCTTTAGAATCTTGTCTCAAATCGAGCCATAGAGCCCTTAATTGTTCTGCTTCCCCATCTTGAAGCTTGCAATTGATAGAAAAGTTATTTGCCATTGAGCTTTTCTGTTGATACCTGGAGAGCTCTTCGTGACCTCACTGCAATTGCTATCAAGTTGCCATAGAAATCGTTTGCTCCTGATTTTTTACTTGTCGTTGTCAGGTGGCTTCCGTTGTTTTCACTCATAGATGAAGAGCCTCCGCCATCACAAAGTTGCCATTATCTTGACTGTTGGTTCTGATTATTCTTTTAGAGTAGGCGCCTTGCCGCTCCGGAAATATTTGTTGCTGTAGTGACATAGCAGGTGGAGGCTGGTGTCATCGTGTTTCTTTCCTTTCTTCCATCGGCCACGACACATTGTGCTTCTCAATATTCCCAACCACCGCCACCTCTTGTTTCTTGCTCGTTAAGAAGAAGCTCCAAGTGGCAATAATATTTATCATTGCTTTATCTCAATCTAAGAAACATAGATACAAATAGGGGATACAGGTACGAAACGATACGTCATATTCCAAAAAAGTAGGGCACGAGTATGGTTAGGATACGACAATTAAATATAATCATATATATATATATATATATATATATATATATATATGTCAATATATTTATATGATAAAAAAACTTAAATAAATAAAGTAATTAAACAAAATATATAGAAATGAACAAAAAAAACATAACACATTCAATGATCTTGTGACTTTTTGTTGCAATGCAGGTCCTCGCCTAAAACTACAATGTCATCCGGACTTGAGGGAGGCAAAGCCCCCTTGTTTAGGTCTTTGTATGGCCGTTTGCAACTCCCAGTCAAGAGAGATCTCAAGCATGAAAAAAAGCACTACGATCCAAGCACTGCCTATTCGAGGTAGTTCATAATCACCAGGTGAAAGGAAGATTGGCAAGACGAGGAGAAAGGAAGAGAGGAAAAAAATACATGCTGACTGCCATACAAATCTCTCTCTCTTTCTCTCATCGTGATCCGGGGTCGCATGAAACCCTAACCCGCTTGCTTGCGACTCTTGATCGGGGGTTGGCGCCACCTCTCTCTCTCTCTCATTGCTACTGTCGATCGGGAGTCAAGATCGTGATCCACTGGGGACCATTATAAGTTATAACTTAAGATATGAGTTATGCATGAAGCTATTAAGTTATAACTTACAACTCAAGTTAGAAGTAATATTATATATTGGCCATATTTCGTCTGTATCTTGGCCTCTTCTCACTTTCAATCTCTTTCCTCTCTTACTCTCTCCTCTTCTCTCTCTCTCCCCCCCTCTCTCTCTTCTCTCTCCATCTGTCTCTTCTCGTCTCCTTTCTCTATCTTCACACACTCTCTTCTCCTCTCTCTCTTCTCTCTATCACTCACGTATCCGACTGTATCCAAAAATTGCAATTTCTTTTAAAATTTCGGATACTTACTGCCGTATCGGTCCTTATCCTGGCAGTATCGGTATCCAATACGGGTGTGGGACCTCTTACGGAGTATCTGTGCTTCCTAGATCTCAATTGGGCAACTGTAGAGTTTTGAGTAGGTCTTATTTGTAGATTTGATCTATGTTTTTGTTGGCTTCTACCTTATGTCAAGTTGGCCCGTGAGTCTGGATTTATGATTTGGTGAATTTTTATCTTAGAATTGGTATGGGTTGCATGTTTTGACTCAAATATTTAATGGGTAACTGTGGCTCAACACAACTCGATTTGATTTTGGTTTTGCTCATCTTGGATTCATTTTGGCTCCCTGCTTGGCGCAGATTCACAATAGCTTGACAGCTCATGGCTTGTTAAAGATTGTTATTTATTCATTCACCTCATTTTGGCCAATTCAAGTTCTACCGTCTGGTTCTGTTCTGTTCGTTGTAGACCTGATATGGCCACTTGAGAAGATCAGCTGATTTAGTTCGGTGTCAACTGATTTTGTATATAGGTTTGCTGTTTATCTTGTTTGGCATATAGTTCAACTTCTTTGGCACTTGACTCACTGGGATGATGATCAGCTAGTTTCGGTTCGCTCAGCTGGTCTAGTGCTTTAGGCCATTTGGTTCGTTCAGCTGGTCCTGCATGCAGTATGGGCACTTTGGCATCCAGTTTTATGTGGCCCTCGATTCATCCGGTTCAATAGTTCCCTCCCATTGGTTAGCCCTGTTTGCTTCTGGAAGCTAGCATCTAGCCTTCGTAACTACTTAAGTAGTTCCTTGTATTTTGTTCCTTACTCCTTGCTTTATAGAAGATAGGTTCTTTTTTTTTTTTTTTATCAGTTTGCATTGTTGCTTCCGAGTCACATTTCAAGTCCTTGTTTCATGTCCTTTTATGCTGCATTTTGCTGGACTTTCTTTGGTTGTCAAGGGTATTCACATTTTTGTGTTTTTCGTTTGATGTGTATCAGCATGCGGTTCTTGGCTTCATGTTTGCTTCCTCTTCATTCATGCAATTGTTGCAACAATTTCGAGCTTGTTTCTTCTCGGTTTGTGTCCTATTTCCTTTTTATTGGCATCCATCAGAAGGGTTGATCCATGATGATTTCCCGTATCATGATGACTTTTACATTCTGGGGCATTCATTCTGGAAGGTGGATACCACATCCCTTATCTTATTTTGAGTTTTGATCATTATGTCGAGCTTGCATCAACAGGATATCTTTACACTTCTCGTCGGTGCATGCTCTTCATGTTGATGCCTGTACCTTCTTTGGGCTTGTCATGTCTAGTATTTGATAAATTTTGCAAATTCATGGGCTTGGGATTTTCTGGGCGTTCTTTTGACGCTTGTGCTTTAGTCTAGTCATCCTTCAACCGGGTGTATCATTTAGGCTTCACACCATCCGCGATTTTCTTGACGCTTGTGCATTAGTCTTGTTTTTCATATGGGTGTCATTTGGTCTCCACACTACACTCCTTTTAGTTCAATTGATGCTTTATTCCTCATCTTAGACCTGATGTTGGTTCATGGGATCTTCTGTTCTTGCATATGCATCTCCACATTTGTCTAAGGAACCGTGTTCTTCCAACATGCACTAGCTACTTTTCTGCTATTCTACACTATCGAGGATTTCACTCAGTGCTTCTCTATGTTCCTTGTTAGCTATTTGAGGTTGGTTATGCCTCTTGCAGCTATTCAATCATTGTTTAACATACCTGTTTGTGTCGTCTAAGCCTGCCTTGGGATCCTCCGATCTGGTTTAATGATGCATTTTGTGCTTGCGACGTCTGTGAGGTTCGAGGTTGGATTATGTCGCTTGCAGTTGATCATTGTTTAATATTCCTTTTGTGCTGTCTAAGCTTGCCTTGGGTCTTTTGTTTTATTACAGATTCGCCGTAATGATGTATATTGTGCTTTAGACTTCAATGTAGCAGTGCATCGTGGAGCCTCATTCCAGTGTTTGCTCATCTAGTGCACTTGCACTTGCCTCTTGTTTGGACTAAATTTGTGGGATGTTGTAATGTCTTTCCAACATTCTCTCCATGTTATCAGTGGATTAGATTCTTTAATCGCTTGTCTTGTGGTTTGCGCTTCGTAGATCCTCCCTTCTAAGTTGATGGTGGGTGTTAGAGATGTTGCTGTGGTCTCACATCATGACAGGAGGTACCATTGCCTTGAAAAAATAAGGCCCTGATTGCTAGGGGTTTCTATACCCTCAATGTCTCTGGTACCTTTAGCTTGAAAATTTATGGTAAACAGTGGGAAAATGGCTTTACATGCTCGTCCAAGTGATGTAAGGAAGATCTGGTTTCGTTGGTGTCTTTGTGAGGATCACAAGGGCTCCAAGTTTGCCCAAAGCAGGCCAATAAAGCTCAAGATATCCATTTGGTACGCCTTAGTATTTTTCTTTTGCCTCCCATAGGCTGCTCCTTAGCTTGAAAAATTTAAACCTTTTGTCTTCTTGCCATAATATATTTATATATGACAAGTGTAATTTGTGAAAAAAAAATTGGTGGTAGATAGAGGGAGAGTTTCTGGAGTGCGATAGAAACCTACGCGGAAGCTTGATCGGCCATCTTGGCTGAGTGGCACAAAACAAGATCAATTGGCAGAATACAAAATTAAATTGCAATGCTCTTAATCACTCTCATGGATTAGTAGATTATGAAATTTAATATCGGGTAGATTCTCTCTCCTTGCCTCAAGTAGGCAATTCATCAAACGCTTAGCAAGGTCTCATGCAAGTGTGCGAAGGGACGCATAGTCCAGAAGTAGCCCTCGACATCTGCAGTGAATCATAACCCAAATCCACATAGTTGCTCGTCCAAATCCATGCATTATCGCCTCTCTTATTTAGCTACCTGTCCTTACTCTACCGCTTACCCACCTTATCCGAATCCACGAATTGCACTAGATGCTTATCTTGGAATCCATCAAGAACTTGAAACCATGGGGCACTCTTATTTCGCTTGAATGGACGAGTGAATCCAAAGAGAATTATTCTCCCGAATCCACCAGATATCGTTGTATTGATTTCCTCTCTCGAAATCACGAGAGGGCCCAAGGATGGAATTTCGATGGCTTAGAAGGAGAAAAGGCAAATCAAAGGAGAAAGGGTTCTCAAAGAATTCTAAAACAAAGACTCGAATTTTGAAATATTCGGCACATGCAAACGCTTGGAAGAAGGAATGTGGGAATTGGGTTACATAATGGCTGCTCTCTTGCTCTTTAGCTCGAATCCCCATAAAATTCTATTTTTCCCTACCCTTGTTAGGACCAAAGAGAAGTTTTGTAGTAAGAACTTACCCTAGTAGGTTGGATCAATTTAATCCACAATCAGTTTCCGACTCGACACTATTAGATTAGAGAAAACTAGTTGGATATGTCAAAATTTGCCTCCTTTGCAAAAATTGTGTGCACAAGCCTCGACATGGCACACAATCGATTGAGCCCAGCCCATTTGGAACATGTTTGGGCCTATATCCCAAACATTACATATGGGTTTGGGTTTATTGTTTGGGCCGAAACTAAAATGGACTGAGCCTGGTCTTGTATAAGTCCGGCCTGACCCTGACCCACTTTCATAGTTTGGTCGGGTTTGCTCGACTTATCTTGGAAATAGGAATGGATTTATTCTATTTGATTACATAACAACGATATGTTGGAGAAAATCTTGAAGTTTCCTAAGTCATTGCTAGTGTACAACGCAATTTGTAGAATAATAACATGTATATTTCTAGAATAAGAAAAACATGGTGACAAGCTTGATTAATGCCAAATTACTGCACTGAAGGAAATTGGTCATTTAAGGCTTTTTTGGGCTTGGCCCAGCCCCGAATCACTGAGATGGGCTTGGACTAGGGCCTAGTCTTTAAAGATCGATACAAAACAGGTATGAGATTGAACCGGAGAAAAAGTATCGGCCTGGACCCGAGCTTGGTTGAGCCCAGTCCATTGCCAACCTAAACCTTGCAATAAGTTGTGCACGTTGGTGCAATAAGTTGTGAGCACGAGGATTCACAAAGGTTGTGCAAAGCAGTCTTATCCTTTACACTAGGATATGCACGATTAAGAACTGTTTGCACATCCACCATACTAGTGTGCACAAGGGTGTGCACCACAAATATGCTGGCGCACATGTATGTGTGCACCGCAATGTGACCCAAAAGTGCCCAATCAATAGAGGTGCGCACAACTGTGCACACCACCCGTCTTGACCTTCAAAACTAGGAAAATTTGAAGTGTGGAGTATAGATGGCCCAGATGGGGATCAATCATAAAATCCGATAAAATAAGTCAAAGCCGAAAAACATTAAACAATTCAAAATCTTGCTTTGGTATAAAAACACTTTTTCAAAAAAAACCAAACCACAATCCGAAAAGCGCGTAAAGATCGACACACTGAAATTACAAAAGTGTGTAAAGATCAAAACACCCTGAAGTCTTGCAAGTCCGGAGTGGTAGCAATTTTAAAATCCTTTGTACTAAATCCTACCCATCTCACAATGAATGAACACACATTTTACCTGAGTGGATGGATGAGTCAGGTCTTCAGACTAAAACAGTATCGCACACTCGCATTTGATGTCTTCACAGGTTGTGATCACGCTAAACACCGGCTTGACTCAAGGAATTTATATACCTCACCTAATTGGTTTGTGCACACAAATTTTGCCAACAAAGGTGGAAGTCTAAGGTGATAACAATTTGGATTTTCAACTTGTGTATCTCCAACAAAGTTCTCTTTCTTCCACCCATTTATAATATCATTTGACATTGTCATATCTGAATTTTGTATTTAACAAACACATTACATTGAACTTGTTACTAAGGTTAAGAAAATTTTAATGTAATCCAATCATTTCTAAATTTTAATAGTACAAAAATAAGGCATAATGAACCAAAGTAGTCATATATTCCTACCATTGACCAGATTGTGGACTTCTTCAGTCATATACTATTCAATGCTTCTTGCTTCACTGCTGAGCTGCTTGTGTCTTATGGTGGCTTACCATATTGCTTGTTGTTCCTTCGTCATGGTGTGGCCTGGTTTGTTGTAAATGATGCCAAGATTGGTCGAGCTTGGACCTTCCTAGGTTCAACTCCAAACAATTTTTGAGTCTTTAGACATGGGATCAAGCTTGGCTTATTTCCTAAAAAACAAGCTTGATTGGGTATAAAATTGATCGGACTCAAACAAGAGCATAAATCATGCACCTCTATTCTTGAAGCAAGCCAATCTTGAGCTCGAGCTTGAATCGAGATAAGTTCAAGCTCGAAACAACCTGCAGCAATGATCCATGATCGAGCCTGAGCCTTCTTAGGCTCAACTCAAAGTGCATTTCGAGCCTTTAGATATAGGATGAAGCGTGACTTACTTTCGATAAAATGAGCTTGATTGGGTATAAATTGATCTGAGTTGAACATGAGCCTAAATTAAGCAACTCTCTTTTCAAATCGAGCCAATCTTGAGTTCAAGATTTAACAAAATAAGTTGAAACTCGAAAAAACCTGCAGAGCTTGCATGCAAGAGATTGTCTTGGTCGGAATGAGAACACAGAGGGAAGCGAAATAAGGAAAGTCTGTCACCTCGCCGGATCGAGAAGCAAATGAGATCAGCAGATTGAGATTCTGGGGGTTTTAGGGCTAAGGGATTTGGGGAATAAAGAAAGGAAGGAAACCTATTGGAGATTTGGGAGGTTTGTAAGATGGTGGCGGTGGGCTCTCTGCTACTAAGAGGTGTTGTCATTGATCAATCACAACCATTGAATTCGATTAACTGGCTTTGATAAACAATTTAGCGGTGTAAGAGCCGCCGGCTGTTTAAGCTCGATGCTAAAATAAAATTCGATCCTAATATACTTGATCAAGATTGACTTATTTATTAATAGTCCGAGCTTGATTAATCCTATATTCGAGCCAACTTGAACCGCTCAGATCATTTGTCAGCATCATTTAGCCGAATTGGGAATCATTTAACAAAAAAAAAGAAGAAAATTACTTTGTTACTTTACTTTGTTACTTTGCCAAGTTATCGCTAATAATTTGTGCGTTCAAGAGTTTTGCTTCAGTTCAGTGTCGATTTTTATTAGTGGTTAAATCTTTTGTAAGTGCCATTATTATCTAACCTATTTATTTCTTTTATGTCATCAATGTGTATTAACTTTGGATATTTCAAGAATTTTCTTTTTCCACTTTTATGTCACTAAAAGATTCCTGCTAAACACTATGATTGGTTAGTTTCACCAAATTATGGTGATATTCGTTACTCTATAGTACTTTAGTTTGTTTATGCACATTGAAAGAATAATGTTGGTTGCAAATTACATCGCACATATGTTCATGTGTGCTTATATATACATCTGTACTGTGTGTGTGTGTCCCCTATCAAACTTAATATTGATTCGGCCTACATCTACTGTGATCAATATTATTATTATTTTTTAATGTTTTCCATGCTCAATGGTCATGTTATTTTTCCATCCAAATGTTGCAGTTTCCTGAAGAGAGGAAATTAGATTTGCTCAAGAATCTTGCTGGAATTTCACCTTATGCGACAGCCCAGGATTCACGCCAGTTTCTTCCATCTATTGTTCAACTGCTAAGGGTACGTGATTTGCATTATATAGTCGAGAGAAGTACATGAAACTAGATTTGTCTTTCTCCTTGGTTTTCAAGTTCGTATAACATATATCTGCGATGGACTTCATTCTGTTGCATTTTAAATTCTTCTGTCTCCTTCCTATATTATAAGACATGATTGAGTAATTTGAGTGAAACCTGTTCTTCCTTACGACATGGTCTTTTACAATCCATTTTCACACTGCCTGAAGTATTTCCAGTTCACTTCCTATAACTGCTATGCATGTGTCATAATAAGTATCACACATTTTTCTTGTACACTGTCAGCAGCCTGTTTGTTAGGCTTCCATTGTTATTTTCCTTTGCTTACTGTCATCAGTCCTTGACTACTCATTTTCTTTTTCAATTTTTGATGTCTACAGAAATATCTGCCCCGAAGAAAGACAGAGGAGACAAATTTTAATTATGTTGAATGCTTACTATTCACCTTTCACCACTTATCTCATAAGGTTATCGGAGTTCACCATTGTTTTCATCAATACCTTCATGAGTCAGACTTTGTATTTTACTCATCTATACGTAATGCAGACTCCCAATTCTACAAATAGTCTTTGTGGCTACAAGATTGTAACTGGGCAACCATCTGATAGACTCGGGGAGGATTTCTCAGACAATTATAAAGATTTTACAGAGAGGTATTATTTCATTTATATTCTTCACTCTTCTAGATTACATACGATGAACTGATATAAATTAGAAAATTTGTTTCTTAGTTTTAATTTTATGTACAATATTAGTTTTCTGTTAATCCAACTTTTATTTATGAACATAAATGAATTGTTCAAATTTCAAATTTAATATTAGTTCAATGAACATAACATAACATAAGATAACATAATTATTATGAACATAAATGAATTGTTCAAATTTCAAATTTGTTCTTGCTGAGTCCAATGAACACGACGTAAGATAACATAATTATTTGATTTTTTTATGAAGCATTTTGAAGCTCAAAGTCCCTGAATTTAGGGGCCAACAAAAAAGAAATACATAATACACCATCCATTTGTTACTTATGCACGTCACTCAACTGAATAATCTACAGATCTATCTTTTCAATTTTCTAAGCTTTTCACGACAACATAAGTTCTTTTAAATTATTAACCAATGAAAGTAGCGCACTCTTTGTAGAACAATGAACACGCACCCATGGACACGCACTCAAACCCCTGCCAGTTCAACCTAAATTGATAGTTTGATACGCTTTTTTCTGGAGAAAATTTCACAGCAAACCCACAAATGTCCCTGTGGGAACTCTATCCTTAGAGAACCTATGAACCGAATAATATAAAATTTAGTGCTTTGATAGGGTATTTGTTGAGGACGTTTTAGAGGATCCTAGTGATATTTAGTTGTCCTCCAATTTTGCATGTTCTCCAATTAGGCAGCGGCGGCAAGCAACTGTGACTTTCGCCGTCGCTGCTCGCACCGTTGAGGAGGAAGGGGGAGGTGTTGGGGGGTGGGCGGAGGCGGAGGCCGAGGTCGCCTCCGCTGCTGCTCGAGAGAGAACAGAGGAAAGGGGGAGAAAGGGGAGGGCATTTCGGGCTATGCAATGATTTTGGATCTTCCCTTAAAGGGATCTTATGAGTGTCCTATTCATCAAATCAATCTGTTGTATGGGACTTAACACCCATTTCTTCTTCTTTTTTTTTTCTCGACTTGATTCCTTCTTTTTCAAAATCGAAGCAGCAAGCAACAGGATAAGTTAGCCAAGCGCTTCATATTTTTAGCTGATTACTCTCTTGATGACAGCCTTGGCGTCATCATTAGGTGGTGGGAAAATCTTTTAGCGACAATCTACATTTTCATGCTTTGGACCAAATATTTTATTAGATAGATTTTGAGAACCGTCTTCTGTTGGGGCAGGTTGAGCTGTACCGAGGAAATTGTGAGAGCGGCTTTGAAGAAACTCACCCAGGGAATGGCGGAACACAGCAAGGGGATGGCTGCAGCCAAGACTGAAGCTGATAAGGCTAAGATTGTGAGTTTATCTCCACGGCCAGCGTTTAAATTAGGGTTTTTTTGCATATAACCTGCTAGCTAATATTGACATTACCAACAACACCCTCATTTTTAAGTTTTACTAATAACCCCCTCACATATTCTGACATTTAATAAGTTCCCCCACCAATAACTCAAGGGCAAAAAGGTAGGGTGATCTTATTAAATGCCAGAATATGTGAGGGGGTTATTGGTAAAATTTAAAAAGTGAGGTTATTTATAATACCAATATTTGTTAGTGGGTTATATGCAAAATCCCTTTTAAATTATTCAATCGAACCTTTGGGTTAGCTTATGTTGATGAAACCATCATGCACTTCCTGCAGAAAATGGAACAGCAGAAGACTACGAATTCGCTTCGGATGTGCAACAACATAATAGCAATGACTCAGGTTGGAAGATGTCTCAGCCTTAATCATACAGATTTTATGCCTACGCGACTACTTAATCGACTCCCATTTTCTTACAGCCGTTACATTCAAAATCACCTTCATTTATCGGCGATAACAAGATCAGACTATCTTGGATGGAACCAGTGAAACCTTCACCTACTTCAACTGCTGCTGCAGCAGGGTGAGAATCCTACCCCCCCCCCCCCCCTTCTCTCTCTCTCTCTCTCTCTCTCTCTCTCAAATTGTGTCCCGGATTGCAGAGCTAAGCGAACCGCAACTGCCGCCAACGGTCCAAGCACGAAAGCTACGATGCCGAAGAAGGGGCGGGGTGAGGGCGGCGTGCAAAGCCAGCTCGTGAACAGAGCGCTGGAGGGACTGTCTCGAGGGGGGAGGAACGGCGGACGAGGGAGGGGTTGGGGAAGCCGCGGGAGGGGAAGAGGTTACCGTTAGTTCCTGCAAGGCGAGCGGGCGCTACCCTCTGTGCTCTGCTGTTTGAAAGGCCCTCTTGGTGTTGTGATTTCGTATAGATCAAGTTTGACGAAGGGAAGCTTATGCTTCGCGTGAGGTACCGATGCCACCGTTTACCTTTCTAAGTGGAGCCAACTGAGCGAGATTCGAGCAATCAGCAACTGGGTCGATACATGCCTAATTTCGGCTGACCGTGACGCTGCTTTGTATCGGTCTGACTTCGAAAATTTGTAATCCAAGAGATTATGATGTACTCTGGAAGCTTCAGTGAACCCCTAGTATATCTTGAACCCCTCTTTTTTCAAAGCTGGCTCTCTACCATTGGAGGAGAAAGTAAACAGTGCTTTCGTTTGTTTTGTTTATTTGTTTGCTATGATGGTATGGCTATAGAAGACTCTTGTGATGTCAGAACAAGTTCATTGACTTGGAATTGGTTTGGTCATGTGAGCTCAAAGATGAGGCTGTTCCTCTTATCACTAGTATAAGCTCCACCCTTAGTGCTGGTGATTACTGGCCCATCTGGAGAAAGTGTTCAACAAGGAAAGTAAGACTTCCACCACTTCTTGCTGTTTGTTTTGATGGAAGTGTATGACTAATAAAAAAAAAAAGGTCTCTTAGGATTGATCAGAAGTCGGGGGATGATGTGTAAAAAATGCCCTTTCGGACGAAGTAAAGTGCGACTTCAGACCAAATTGCTCCGAAGTCGAGCGGTTGAAAAAGGGTCTATTAGGGTTAACAAGATGTCACTTTCAAGTTTTGTGGCCACTTACACCCAAACAAATGCCCAAAGTGCTTTGAGTTCCAGCACTTCAATGATTTCCGCGGCCATTTACATCAAAACAAACACCCCTTTAAAGGGGAAGTTGGAATTGTAAAGCCGGAAGCGATGATCGGTGTTCGAATTAGGGAGCATGTTTCAATTTGTACGAGCTTGAAATAGGTTTCTTAGGACAATTATGTAGTTGATCAAGCCAAAATGATGAAGCCTATTAATTTTCGGCAAGTATTTCTAGGTTTATCCTTTCATTTTTTCCATTCTTATAAAGATCCAAGGAAAAAAACACCTCCGACTCTATTAGGGAAAAATAAGTCACTTGGATTAGTTTTTTACTTCAAACAAAACAAAACAGAGATTCATTGATAAGCACGTTGGCATCTCCTATCGACAGGTGACCTAGACCGAGGCCGATGATCCAAGATCACCGTCGTTCATCGCAATCGCAAGCAGCATCAATAAAGCTCACCCATGCAGCTTCTTGATCGTTTCAGTGCCTCCCCTTCCAATGTGCCTCCCCTTCCGCTTCACATCGAGGGCATTTCGAGTGCCTGGAGGACATCATTGAACTCGAACTCGTGCGTCTCCTTGTTGAATCGCTCGACGAGTTTGTACCGGGCGTCATTTAGATAGAAAGACTGAGCGGCCTCGAGAAGCCATCTCGCCTCCGAGTCGCTGAGCTTGCTGGTGAACACGATGTCCCCGCGGACGAGCACCACGCCCTGGCTCTCTGCAAAATCCGTGTAGTGGGTGACGGTGAAGTAGGGGCTCGCTTGGGTCCCTCTCGCCTTGTAATCCTCGAGCCCAGTAAAAATCATGTGTGGCATCTGAACTGCGAAAATCAATAGCGGAGCACCGTGAGTAGGATCAATGAGAGAGAGAGAGAGAGAGAGAGAGAGAGAGAGAGAGAGAGAGAGAGAGAGAGAGAGATGCATCATGTTTTATCAGCTGTATCCTTCAAACTAAACCCTGTCCACTGAACACAATCCACCAACAAAATAATTAAGCTCTTTTACTTATGTTGCATACAAATATAACATAATTTTCATGCATGATTATTCGATGTACTTTTGTATGTGGCTAAAACTACATTATCTGCACCATAAAAATGTCGGTAATACACGATGGTCTAGCGCAGAGGTATTACACCTAAGCTATCAGAAAATGGTCGGAGTTCGAACCCCATCAGGGGTATAACTAGTCTGGGTCTTAGCCAAACTCTCAGCGGTATAACTAGTCTGGGTCTTAGCCAAACCCTCCCTCATGGTACAAAGAGGAATTGTTTCACTTTGACACGAAGTAGTACAAGTCGTATGCTGCTTAGCCACCAAGGGGGTGGTACGAGTTCAAACCCCAATGAGGGCAGAAGAGGAGGTTGAAGACTTGAGAAAGAAGAACAAATACTGATAGGGGTCTACACCGAACACCACCCTCTTGCGAAGAGGAGAGGTTGCAGACATGAGAAAGAGGAACAAAAACTGTCCTATTTGTCACAAATATATCTTGAACATTTTCTAGATGCTGAACTAGAAAGCACCGATACGGATACGGGGATACGTGGATTTTTAAAAAACTAGGATACACGGTACGGAGGGGATACGTTTGTAATTATATATATATATATATATATATAATATTAATAATTAAATATAATAATTTTTGTGCTAGAATATGAATAGTAAATAGTTTTAAAACAATTGTACCTTCAATTCGTCCAGCAGAAGAACAGCAATGTGGATTTCAGCCAGAGTGTTAGGGTTTCGACCGAAATCGTCAAGGTTTCGGCGGCTGAAACCCTAACAATCCAAGCAAATCTCACTCGAGGCTTTGGATTTTTAAAAATACCCTTCGATCATGCCTACAATCATGTGATTTGAAAAAAAAAACAGAAAAAGTAACTGTGCTTTCAATCCGTCCAGCAGAAGACCGACAAGGTGGGTTTCAGCCTAATTATTAGGGTTTCGGCCGAAACCCTAACAATCCGAGCGAAACTCACTCGAGGCTTTGGATTTAAAAAAAAAAACTTCAATCATGCTTTCAATAATGTGATTTGAAAAAAAAAACCCAGAAAAGCAACTTTGCCCTTCAATCCGTCCAGCAGAAGACCGGAAAGGTGGGTTTCGGCCGAAATCGGCAAGGTTTGGCGACCGAAACCCTAACAATCCGAGCGAAACTCAGTCCGTCCAACACAAAAGAAGAAAAGGAGAAGAAAAAAAAACCCGAGCACTGGTCGTCGTCGCCTGGTCGGTGTGGTCGCTGCCTCGTCGTCGTCACCTGGTTAGTGTGGTCGCCGCCTCGTCATCGCCTGGTTGCTCCCCCTCTCTCGCTCTCCAACAAGGTCGGCCACAGGATCTCAGTCTGAGCCATCTGAGGTTAAGTTATAACCTAAAAAAAACCACAGCCATCTGTTACACCAGTTGACGTGGCATCCAATTAGTGCTATTCACCAGATGGGTTTGACCCATTATCACTTACACCCCCTCATGTTTAAAACCCTACAAATCCCCCCTTCATTCTGAAAAATACACCATTTGCACCCCCTCCTGGTTCTGTTTTGGATTTTCAAACTATAAGGGGTGTAAGTGATCATCAGTCATAATACAGGGGGTCTATGTGTAATTTACCCTATATAATATATATGTATAATATTATATATTTAGACCCAATATGTATCCCCAACGTATCGGGCCGTATCCCCGGCGTATCGGGCCGTATCCCCGACGTATCGGGCCCGTATCCCCGCCGTATCGGATTTTTTTTTTTAATTTCGATACTTGGTAGCCGTATCGGATACGTATCCCGCCGTATCGGGCCGTATCAGAGTATCGGAAAATATCCGATACGGGTACGACACCTGTTTTGAAGTATCGGTGCAGTCACCATTTTGGTCTTTTTTTCTTGTAGTAGTTTCCTAGGGTTACTCATAACATGTCCATAAATTCTACTTCACCACTCTTAGGGATACTCAGAACAGGAAAACAAACACCAGTTGTTCTTCATTTTGTCAAGGGTATTTGGTTTGAAGCATCTGGACCGCCTGCAACCATTCTAACGGCAAGTGAGCAAATTTTAGTGTTTAGTTAGCAGTAAATGAGAGACGAAACTGTAGTCATTGAAAGCCCCTCGCTGCATTCTGACCTATGACCATAATGGTCATTAAGTCAGAGATTCAACAAGGGTATTGTGTTTGGTCACCCCCTAGCTAGGTGGTTGGTCGTGATTGGGGGTGGGTCGAGTGGGGTCATTGTGGGTAAGAACGACGACGGTTGGTGTTGGATCCAGCGGCAAGCAGAATTGGCGATGGTCATGATGGGTGGTGGGCAGTGATAGTCTGTATTACAAAGGACCGTGGTGTTGGGAGTGGGGGGATAGTAACCTCACCCCATTTAGATCATGGGCAATGGTCCCTCATAGCCACCAAGGCAGAAAAAGAGAGGTTATTGTAATTATATCAGAATAAATCCAAAGGGAGTAAATTTAACTTGCTTTGCAGTAATTAGGGCAGCATGTGACTTCAGCTACATTGCATATGTGATTGTAAAAGACAAATAGTTATCATCTCAAATGAAGCCAACTATTATTATAAGGAAAAAAAAAAGGAACACATATATGGCTACAAACACACAACTAAGAGACATTAGCGCTAGCAATGGAGATTGATGACCTGATTCATATTAGGCCAGAATTCCCCGATATGGATCCACACAACATGACTCAATAGGTTATCAAGTAGGGTATGGGTCCCAGATTTAGATCAAATTTTTATTAGGACCTCCCACTTGCCGCCTTGCGGGTGGTTCCATCCCTAACGTTTTGACGGAAAAGGTTCCTTGATGATGCTGTTAAAGAGGTGATGACCTCTCCACCCCCACCCCTTTTTGCTCACCCCGTCTCGAAACCCCACCTATTGCATCCCGTGAACTCGCCCTCCAAATTGTCTTGAAATCAGAAGCCCTGTTGTGCCCCAGAGATTATACTTCCTTTGGTCTGCTTCTTCCTATCACGATCTAGTAGCCCAACACATCACTCCCCACCCCCTTTGCCTAGCTCTGACATCTTCTACAGCCATAGGTTTAGGTCCTATGAAGTGATTGCTGATTCAGGTTTGGACAGGTGGTTCCAACTGAGCATTGCTACATCTAGGTGGCATCCATAGGAAAGCATCATGTAGTTTGTTCACACAACAAACCTAAAAGAAATCCATTGCAAAGATTTGAAAATGTTAAATGCAATTTATTAAGCAATCAAACTGCTTCCAATTTTTTGAAACATACATACAAAAAATGGCGACTGCTTACCAAGGGTGGCTGTGTTCTATAACCAGTTCATATGATTCAGTTTCATTTGACCATCACCTAGACTATATGTTTTGACAGTTATGTGCAAGTTTGTTTTTAATATGTGCTATAATGAACAAGTATTCAAACATGTCTAATCCTCACCCAAAATCAATAAAAAGTTACTTCTCAAGAAAACAAAAAAAGAGTTGCATGGATTGGGAAAAAAGGTAGATCTTCTTAGTGTCTCTTGGTGTACTAGGTATGTATCTCCCACGTAATTGCATATTTTCCTGTGTTACAGGCTTACAGCATGCCAAGAGGCCCCAAGAGTTGGTATGGTATGGGATGTGTATTTGTGCCAGCTCTGACTAGCACAGGAACGATAATATGATCCTTGGCTTTTGTTTTCCATAGCAAACATTTTTATTTTGTTTTCTATAGTCATTTATTGTGATATAAAGCTGGCTAGTGACAATATACAAATCGAAGTTGATTAAAAGAATATGATACATATGGGTCATGCCTTAAGTATAATCTCTATCAGAGATAAGAGACGCCTGATTGAAAAGGAACCAGATTTGAAGGTTTCAGTAAAAGATGAGTATTGTGCATGCCATGTTAACAATTTCATTTAACACCTCATAAAACCAAATAAAATACAACTAGGAACTCAGAGAGAAACCTTGAACAAACATAGTGGTGTAGCCACTTCCCCTCCACAAAGGAATAACAAAATGTTTGCTGCAAAAATTTAGAAAATTTAAATCATATCAAAAAGTAAAAAAAAAAAAGCTCTGCTATTGTATGACAAAAACAGACTAGTAGACTACCAATTAATGGATCTTTCCTCCAGTAGATGGTACAACTTTGCTCTCATGGATGTACCTATATGACCTCTTCCCAAATGATACTGGAGATTCACCAAAATAAAAATGAAAACACAAATTAGCCGATCGGAGTTTTTTGGAGCTAGAAGTTCTTACCATGAGATCCAATTTCCTGTTTGGATATGTAAATAAACAGAACCATAAAAGTTAATAGCTTCAGGCATACCAAAACATTCAAGTGACATTCATTTTCATCAATGGTTTCCAAATACAGTAACAAAAGAAAAATAAAAGTTTCAGTATTGGAAGTAAATCAAGTTATATGTTTTCTCTGCAAAAGGGGCAAATTCCATAAGAATTTGTTTCCATGAGTAATGTAGCCCTCATGTTTAAGGTTACAAGGGTATGTAATTAGGGTTTTCTAGGGTTCACGATAAGGCTTGTGAAGGAGAAATATCACTTACTGTTCAGAATTTATGCATGCAAAAACGTTAATGGGAGGACTTAGGTCAAACTTTTAAAGCAGAGTGGTGTACGGTCAAATAGAAAGCCAAAAGAAGGGCAGCGGCAGACCTAAGGCGAGTATCACTTAAATTTTAGTGCAACTGTTTTTTTGCAGGATTATGCATAAATAAATTGAAAGACTAGCAAATGCAATAAAATTCAACATAGGATTGAGGGTTTATGCAGAAAAAAATAAGTGAAAATTAAAGGACTGCAACGGAAATTAATCAACTTCAGATTTTAAGAGAGAGAGAGAGAGAGAGAGAGAGAGAGAGAGAGAGAGGAATAAAAAGAGAGTAAGAAACGACAAGAATTTACAATGGGATCAACCATCAAAATCACATGAACCTTTATTTAAATCATCTCCAGCAGTTGACTACACCACTCAAAGTACTCTCATTTTAACACTCCATAACTTAAATAATTAAATCCTTAACCTTTCATCAAATCACCCCATTCCTGATTTCTGGACACAAGAAACCTAAAATTTTCCTAACATGACTCAAATATCATTTCAGATCCTATTTTCAGACTCTGAACTGTTTTTTGAGACCCATACTTAGTTTGAGCAGACTATATCAAGAAAGTTGTGGGGATCAAAGGTAGCTTTCCAATGGGTAGTCTGGGGCCCATAACTAAACACCAGATCTACATAACATAAAGCCTAATCTGACCATCAGATCACATCAGAAACTTTAGTAAAACAAAACCTAAAATAAATTAATAAACACCTAGGCCCAGATGTAAACACTAGAGCTTCCTAGCTTAAAGTCTATCTAACTATCAAATTACATCAGAAGCTTCCATTATGTGGATCTTGTCCACGGTGTCATATTGGAGTATCTCAACTTTTATTTGCCAGCATTGGAGCTGTATGATTTGAAGATGCATGTTGATGTCGATCGGTTGGTTAGTCACCCAATAGCATCGAGAAAGGTATATCATATCTTTTTATATGATAAGCGATCAAGTTCTTGCTATGCCCTGCATCGTCTTTGTTAGTATTTATTGAGCTTTCTTCACTTTAGCGCCATGCACTTTACTTTGCTTTATAGAAGAGACTAAGAGAGAGATCGTTGGAGCAGAAGTGAAAAAGCAAGCACAGACAATAGAAAGGATAGTCCCTCATGCAAACCACTAGAAAATGGTGAGTTGATGATTAGTTAAAGTCTTCTCACAATTGATCTGCCAAATGTAGGGTTGTCCATAAACGCCCTTCCAAAGCTCGGCGCTTTCGAAGCCAATTCAAACCAAGCCTTGTCCGGCCCTTTGTTTGATGCTAAGAGGTTGGATCCGGGCTTAATTGATTTCGGACTAGTCCTTCTAGTTCTATTTACTATATACAATATATCATATACTGACAATTTGACACAATGATTGGGTTACTGGGTCAGCCGGTTTCCAACCCCGATTCCCCCTATTTATACCATTGTTTGGGACTCAACCTTAACTCCTCCTCACAACTCTCTCTCTCTCTCTCTCTCTCTCTCTCTCTCTCTCTCTCTCTCTCTCTCTCTCTCTCTCTCTCTCTCTCTCTCTCTCTCTGTGTGTGTGTGTGTGTGTGTTCTTCTAAGACTATGCGTCTATCTGTGAGTGCAACCCAAGAAACTGAATCGTCGACTCTATGAAGGCGATTAATACCGGCAACAGCGACTCCAGCGTGATTCACGAAGCTGTGTTGTGGCCTATGCCAATATGCTCTCTTTGAGACTAAGAGTCCTCTAAATCTTAGTGGCTCAACTCACCTCGCTGTCAGGATTGCCTCTGCCACCAGCCTCACAACCACAAATATTGTGGCATGCGTTGATGTACTCTCTTTGAGACTTAATTATTTTTGCACATGGAAAGTTGAATACAATCCAATCAGACTTCCACATTGTGAAGCTCCATTTGCAAGTTTGGTTGTCTATTCAATTTCCCTCGCATGTCAGTTTCAAAGGAAAGAAAAATAGTTAGACATAGTCTAAGTTATAATGTTGATAGCTTGATGATTATTTATATGTTGTGATTATGTTTTTTTATTTTTATTCTTGTTTCCTCTGCATGATTGATTGTTGCTTTCTTGTACCAAAAAGAAAATCCATATTTATAACTTTAAGTTGTATTGAGTCTATTGACGATCGTGTTTTGAAAACCCGACCAAACTGGACGGTTCGACCGGATTGGACTAGAACTGGAAATTTTTTCGGTGTGGTTGTTAAATAAATCGGTTCATATCTAAAATTCCATAAAAAAAAGTAGGTTACATGCTATTTTTACAAAAATTAGGTTGTTGGGTTTTGAACACATGACCTATGGTAATAAAACCTTTGCACATGACTTGTTACTAAGGAATCATACTTTTCATTAATCCATTTAGTAAATATAATTTAAAAAAACCCATTTGTCATGCGATTCAAATGGTTGAATCAGCTAGTTGAACTAATTTGAACTGGATCGAAGACTTTTTCGGTTCGCCTTATGGTGTAGTTTTTAAAACATTGATTAACAATCCCAAACTCGGATAAAGGATGAGGGTTTAAAATTTTAAATGATGGACCATGGGCCCATGGCACACACAAGTATACTAACATAAAACTAAGAGCAACCAGTCACTTAAAGTTTAGGTTGTAAACTAATCGACTTAGTGAGTCAACCCGGCCTTGACCATGGGCCTTGAAGGACCAGGCTAGGGCCAACCCCTCATCAACCTTAAGGGCTGGGTCTGGGCCCTGGCCAACATCCTAGAACAAAAGGCCTAGCCCGAGCTGACCTCAGTCCTGCCCTAGCCCAACCTTTTGACAACACTAGTTAGATGGAAGCTTTGTTGGCTTTAGTTTGTCGGACCAACCATCTTTGACACTTTCTTAAGGGATGACCACGAACTATTGGATTTGGATCTATTGGTGCATTCGTAGTCTCGCACCTAGGTCACACAAGCGATAAAGGATGGTAAATAAAAGAAATTATATTCTATCACACTTAAAAGTTGTTAATTGCTATTGGCTAGGGTGGTGGGTGCCTTGTGGATCGAGTGCTTGCATTGTGTATTTCCAAGCTGGGTGTTGAAGATAACGGTACTTAGATGGCCAGAGCAAGATGACAAGAGTTTAAGCAAAGGAGGTTGTGGGGGATTGCGTCGACGGTCGCGGAGCATCGGGCCAAGCAACGTCATGGAATGTCGGCTCGTAGCTATGTCGCGTTGGGTTGTGAATCGTCGTAGCTCCGGATACTTGTACCTTCGCCCATTCTAATTGATCACTTGCACCTTCGGGTTAGTCCCAACATGGTTTTTTTGCTTCGGGATTTCCATGTAAAAACATGACTATGTGCTTTACTGTTCAAGCCGTGAATGTTTAAATCCAATGCACAGTTTGCACCAACTAAGCCTGCTAGGCCTTCACCTTTAACTGTACCATGAGAGGAAAGGAGTGCATCACCCTTGCATGCAAAGTTAAATCATAAAGTTGCGTTAGTTAGCGAGCAAAGATAAACGATCTTAAAAGTGTATTCCCTTCATACTCCGGGAACCTCCCAATTCCCCCTCCACAGAGAAATTCACATTCTACGGCGACTTCGTATTACAACATCCCTGGGCACGACACAAAGTGTGGCGAGGACCTTGGTAGATCTTTTGTGACAAACAACCACCCAATCAATCATCCACGAATTTTCAAAGTGAAGTCTTCTACTCTCGGTCTATTTCCAATTGGATATTTTAAAGTTTGCATTGATTTATAAGGATGGCAATGGGTTGGGTTTGTGTTGTAAATTCCTATTGTAAACGGGGCGGACCTATTCAAAAAGCATAAAAATAAATTCCCATACCCGCCCCATTGCCATTCCCGGTGTTGAATATCTAAAGTTGACTTATAGTCTTCATTGCTTATTTGAAAATAAATTCAGCAAATCATATATTTGCAAATCATGTAGTTGCACTGGCCTTAGAAATAATATGTGATTGTAACATTGCATATAGGCTTCAGGTTTCTTCGCTTATCTTGCATCTCATAGCGCCCAAGTAGCCCTCTATTAGATTATCCCGCACCACCATCTTTTAGGGGCCACAATTTTGGCCTATCTCACCGCATCTCACTTCCCATTTCCTTAGCTTAACTTGTGTTTGTTGCTTTCGTGCTTGTTTACAAGTTGATAATAAGGTTTTGCACACCAATATAGGTGTCTTGCTAAATGATCGATAGCCAAATTGGTTTCAACATACACCATCAAAGATAAACATCTCTGTCTTTCTTTACAATTTTGAAATGACCGGGATGTCAAAAGATCATGCTGGTGATGCATCCCAGATACAAACTATACTTTAATTTGTTGAAAAAAACTTTAATTATTTATGAACCTATTGAATAGTTTCCCCAAGTTATTTCCATACAAATGAATTACATTTCAGTCTTTCGCCCGTTTTTTTTTTCCGGATTTTTACCAAATAGGAAACATAATGATCTCATTGGTACAGCCAACAATTTACGATCCTTAAGATTTAGGATACAATCCAACTGATCAAAAATAGGACAATACCTACTAAGAGGAACCCATTTCCCAGAATAAAAAATGAATCGACTTTGAGTCATGAAAAATGGGAGCTAGGGCTTACGTCATCCCAGACGGATACAAGGTCTTCGGGAGAGCAGGACTTGGCCCTTTCGAGGTCGATGATGGATTCCAGAGGCTTGGGCTGCAGAGGGGTGAATCCAGTGGCGAACTTAGAACCCCGGCAGAAGCCCACCGACGCCCATTTCAGGAATTCTCCAGGGACCGCCGCCTCTGGGGAGAAGCGGCCACCGAGGAGGCAGGGTTTGCAGAGAGACGACACGGGACGAGGAGGGGCAACGGGGTGTCGGAGAGGATAACCGAGGATCGGAGACTTCGATAGTCGCGGGATTCGCAGGCTTCGCAACATCGCAGAAGGTACCGGACCGACTAATCCGGCGTTTCAGAGCGTTGATCAAACATAGTTTTTGGTTCCAAAATTTACCTGCCGTTCGATCAACACACATTCTTCTGTTATCTGCGGTAATGATCATAAGTTCGGCGGCTGTATGCCATATGTTATTAAGCACTAGTGCATGCCAGTGCCACTGCAGCTGGCCGCCTTAGATGTCTTCGACAACAAAACACTTTTGACGATAACACCGACATTCATAGGGACACCCATTTTCTTGCCCGTACCGATTGGTACGAAACGGGCGCCTTCGGCGCAACCAACTCCCCCTCCCTCTATAATCAATCAATCACAACTGTCTCTGTTTGAACGGATTCCTCGAGATCGATCCGATAGTTTGGGGCGGCCGAAATTTTAGTAAGCGGGTTTATAGCCGTTGATGCGAACAACTATAACGGTATGAACGGTCAGGTTTAGACTGTTTAGTGCATTTCAATGGGCCGGGGATTTTAGAGGCTTAGTGCAGTTTAAATGGGTTGGATTTAAAACCAAGGAGAGATCATGCGTTGATTTTTGAACGAATGGTTAGATCTATTCGGTTTATCTTTGTCCAGTCAACTTGTCCTAGTTAGCTTTTTTGTTCCGTTTTGTCTAGTCAGCACAAGACCGACGTCTCTTGTTATATAGACTAGTGCATGCCCGTACCTTCGACACTCCAGCGGGCCACCTTCGGCGGTAACACACCTGTCGACACAGCAAAGCCCACTTTGGCTACTAGAGTGATATGCTGCACTTGCTTATGGTCCAATCATGGCCAGGGGTGGCAATCCTTGACCCGACCGCCGCCAACCCGACCGAAGTTAGCCGGTTTGGGTTTGGCCTAAACGGGTTTTGGTCATAAACGGGTCGACACGACTGACCCGTTTATTTAATGGGTCGAGTTCGGGTTTGTACTAATACCCGATTGACTCGACTTGACCCGTTTACCAAATAGGTCGTGTCAACCCGACCCGACCCAACCTGATCAAACCCAGCCCAATCCGACCTGATTTGACCCAGCTCGGCGAGTTTACATGGGTTCTGTTGACCCAACCCGAGCTAACCCGACCCGACCAATTTAGTAAACGGGTCAGGTCGGGTCAGCCCGTTTATTAGATGGATCGGGCTTGTGTTTAAGTTTTTGACCCGTTTATCAAACGGGTCGGGTTCAGATTGGGTGTTTTACCCTTATACCTATGTCTCAACCCGACCCGACCCATTGCCACCCCTAATCGTGGCCTACCATGTTGTCCAAAACAAAAGGCATAATGGGTAGCAAAAATGCTCTTTCTTTTGGATTATGTGGCAGACCATGACTGGATTATAACCAAGTGTAGCAAATCAATTAGGTGAGAAAATGCTCTTCCATAGATTGTGGAGTGCATTTTTATTGCCAGATTGATTTCCTGCATTTGTAGTAAATCAATCGGGTATAAGGTTAAGAGGCACATTTGCTGTATTTTTACTCCCAAATGATAGTGCGACATATTATCCATTAAAATGGTATAACTGCTAAAGGGTGATCTGGTAACGTAAGTAGGCACGGTTGGAAAATTTTTTATCGCGAGCCCACTGCAAGATAATGTGAATGAGTTCGATCCTTCTAGATGCCCAGCAACCTACAATTAGAAACGGTACCTGGGATGATCCGTGCCATGTTTTACTAACGGCATCCGACAACTGAGCACGATTCATTAGTCGTGTGTGCTTGCCACTGGGTCTCACCGTGAATCACACTAAAACCAACGGCCCGTTAGTGCCACGTGGCACATAACCGTATGGTATTGTTTTCAATTGTAGGTTTCTGGAACTGTAAAAGATGCGAGCTAAATGCAAATGGGGTAGCAGGTCCCAACACATTGCAGCAAATGGGGTAGAGAAGTATTCTTCAGGGCGACGTAGGAATGGCAATGAGACAGATTTGAAAATTGATTTTTATTTTTTTTGCAAAGTCCGGCCCGACCCATTGCTATCCCAAAGTGTGTTCCGAATGGTCAGCCCGATTGACGTGGCTTCGGATCACTGTGTCACTTGGCCTGCAGGTCCGGTTGAATGCGATTCACTGGTTGGTACAGGTGATCAGTGATTTTATTTACACCCCCTTTTTAGAGAACGATTTTATTCCAACCTTTTTAAAGGGGTTGGAGCATCCGCTCTCTCATGGTCCATTTCAAGGACTTTTGGTCATTTCACCATGATAAAACAGTATGAAATAACAAAAATATCCTTGGAATGGACCAATGAGAGAGAGAGCTGATGCTCCAATCTCTTTAGGAGGTGGAAAAAAATCGTACTCCCCCTTTTTATGTTGAAATTTTATTTACACCCCCACATTTAAAAATTTTGACTTTACCCCCAAGTCCGTCACTTGACCGATAGCGACCGGTTAAAGTAGGGGTGTAACTCAAATTTCGACAAAAATGTTGGGATGTTATTTAATTAAAAAAAAAACCCCACTTTGAACGGGTTGACCGATTAGGGGGTAAAACCAAAATTTATAAAAATCGGATGTAACTCAAATTTCAATTCAAAAGTGGGGGGTGTGAGTAAAAAAACCATTTCTTACACATGGAGTCACGAGATCTTCCTTGACCTCTATAAACGTAATACAAAGGAACAAGGGACTCAGAGGAGATTAGGCTTCACACCACCGTCCGCCTCCACGACCCCGATCCGCCGCTGCCGTCAAGATCTATCCGCCTTCTGCTCCAACCTGGTCCGTTCCCAGGTCCGGCAGATCTAGGCCTTCGACACGGAAGACAGTGAGAGAGGGATGGTCGGATCGTGGGGGGGGGGGGGGGGGGGGGGGGGGGGGGGGGGGGGGGGGGGAGGGGTTGCGGCTTGAGTGGAGGCGCAGGGCTTGGCCGGCGTCGGAACGGGTGTGTTGCGTCCGGAGTGAAGGAAGGAAGAGGAGGCGGGGGCTGTGTTGCAGCGCCGAAGAGTGGCTCGTCTCTCTCTCTCTCTCTCTCTCTCTCGTTTTTTTTTTTTTTTTCGATGCATGGGTTTCAGCGATCGTCCCAGCCGGGAGAGCGCTTATCCGAGTCGAGCACTTCCTCTTCCCTCCCACCGTCAAGGCGGTAGAGAACAGATCAAAATTGGGCCGTGGTCGTGGCCGGGGACTTGATCAGGGCCGGACCTTGTCTTGAGTGGAGGTGCGGGGCTCGGCCGGCGTTGGGACGGGTGCAGGTGTGTTACGGCCAGTGCGGAGGAAGGAAGAGGAGGGGGTTGTGTTGCAGTGCCAGAGAGGAGAGATAGACCCCTCATTCCTTCCCTTCTCTCAGCCAATCCGAGACCGAGGGCTGGGACTTGCTCTATTTTTTTTTCTAGGAAAGAAGAGCGTCGAGAGAGAGAGAGAGAGAGAGAGAGAGAGAGAGAGAGAGAGAGAGAGAGAGAGAGAGAGAGAGAGAGAGAGAGAGAGAGAGAGAGAGACGAACCGGGGGTTGGGGGATAACATGCAGCGATAGTGTAGTGTGGGGGGAGATCGTGTAGCGAGAGGTTGTTAGTGTGTTGAGAGTTTTAAGGGATTTGAGGATTTCGGTTTTGATAGATTTGTGGGGGTTGTTTATCCGTTTGATTTGAGAAGTGATTGAGTGTGTTTGACACATATAATCAGATCGGATGGACAACTTGTCTCCAAAGTTGTCTCGCCTGATTTGAGGATGGCAAGGTTGTAAATAATCTGAACTGTCCTAACATGTTATATAGATGTTGAATAATTCAATACTGAACATATTAGGAAACATGAAAAGGGGAGGCGTTAACAGCTCCGACAATGATGAAGGAGGTGATGATAAAGGAGGAGGGGAAGAGGAGGCATTGGCGACTCTGACGATGGGAAAAGAGGAGGAGAGACGTTGGCCGCTCCGGTGGTGGGGGAGGTGGGTAGGCAGAGGCATCGGTGATGGACATGCCGACTTGAAAGGAGATGGTGTATGGAGGGTCGCTGGGGATGGGACATGGAAGGAAAAGAAAGGAATACACTAGAAAGGAATAATGGATTAAGGGTGGGGTATTCTTGTCGTAAAAGAAAAAAAGATTTCCCTTGAGAAAAGGGTTATACAAACCACTTTGGAGACTCTATGAAAATCCTTTATAGGAGATAGTTTTGAGCTCTAGTCCAAACAAGATGCTCGTTTGAGTTCCAGCCCCTCCGAAATAAGCACTTTTTAAGCAAGTCTTTGTTAACTTTTTATAAGTGACAAAAATGGTCTTCCAATACCAACCTAATTCAAAAATGATAAAAATATTCTTCTATTACCAAACAAGTATCAATTCGGACAACAAAACATCAATTTGTTGCTACAGTGATTTATATTGTGGCTACAGTGATTATATTGTGGCTACAGTGATTTCACTATAGCTAAGTAAAATCACTCATAACCGAATCGTTACTATTATCAATTCGGGCAGCAGAGTATCAACTCAGTGGTTTCGCTGTAGCTATAGTGAAATCACTCCTGACTGAATTGCTGCTATGGTATAGAAAATCATTATAGCAGTCACTGTACATGCACCACTATCGAAGTGCTATTCTAACTTACCGAATTGATACACTAGAGGAAAAATTGAAATTATAAAAAAAAAAAAACATATAGACTTTACGAAGGGACTTGGGGCAAAACACAACTTAAGCGAGGATTTATCATAATACATGTCAGTTAGAAGGGTCTTACACTAAAAGAACCCATTATTTTTTCACAGAAGCCTGGAGTTGTATAAAATATGTATCATTCTTTTCTTATTTTTTGCAAAAGGCTGTAGCTGGATAAAATATGTAATGTATTTGTTCCAAACCTATTTATAACGATGAATCTTATTCCTTGTTTTGGTCAAGATATATGTCTGTTGTTCCAACATATTGGTCTAATATGTAAATATTAGTAAATTTCAACCACTTTCTTGGTAACATAAAAGTGTTATGTGCCTAAATAGTTTATTGAGTCCGATCTCCAACAGCTTTGGAGATTTATCCATGGTTCGAATCATGCAAGGGGCGATCTATAGACTAGATTGAAATACTAATAGGTGAGTGAAAGCCGCCAAAAAAGAGAAAGGACTACCATCGGGCCTGTGTTGATAGAGTGGGCCAACAAGGACTTCGGTCGTGGAAGTGTGGTGGTATGTTATGTACCTAAATAGTTATCGAGCCTGATCTCCTACATCTTGGAACTTTTGGAAAAACGGTCAGATTCATAACATAAAGATGCATTGTTAACCCACCAGGGGATAGAGAGTTGGTAAGCAACTGATGGGGTATAGAGGGTCACAGCTCACAAGCGATGGGGTATGGAAGAGTGAGAATAGGGTATGCTCGGAAGGGAGAATAGGTAAGGGTGGGGTATTTTGGCTATTAAAAAATAAAAATGGTTTCCCAGATATGGCTACTTACAACCACATATTACCAGGGGTAACACATTTCCCCCCAAAAAAACCATCCTATGCATGCAATATGATGAGGGGAACTCAGACCCGCTACCGCCTTGGCCCATTCCGTGCAGGACGCTGCCCACCTCTGTTGTTCGCATCTTCTGTCGTCGGCCTCATGAAATCTGTCGTAGCCTCCTCCTCCTCCTCCTTCCTCATCCTACTCCTTATTCATTGCTACTCCTACACTCGGTCATTACAGGCTAAGTTCCTAAATAGTGCACTCCGCCATCTGATGTAGAGCACATATATATCTTATTTTTCCATCGTAGATCGAGTGCTCGACGGTGGCCAAATGGGATGTATATGCACTCGACTTCGAACGGTTGAATGCACAGTAAAGGGGCAGACTGAAACAAATGAGTGTAGGAGGACAATGCAGAGGAGGAAGCGGTGGAGGCAGTGGTTTAGATGGGACCGATAGCGACGGATGGGAGGCAGCGGACGGGAGATCACATACACGAGTCAGGCAGGTGGACCGACGACGACATGCATGGGCGACAGTGACAAGTAACAATGGCAGGCAATGGCTTGTGCCACACATTACCGAGGGTTGCACAGTTGCATGTGCTACCCTTAGTAATATGCAACTGCCCCTAGTAATATGTGTGTTGTAAATAATCGAACCTTGGTTTTTCTTGAGAAATGGGGGTAAACTAATCATTTTTGTGGTATGAATAAAATTTCCGGAAATTTAAGCAGGATTGGGTTTAAGATCAAAGTAAACCTACAATCCCACGTGACCTTTCCCAACATTTTTCACGTGGATCTAAAAATTTTATACAGATTGCATTTGCATGTGTGAACCAACTCGGTCAACTTTGGGTTTTACTTGCAAAATTTTTCTAAAAAATAGAGCGCCGTTGCCGGGGATCGAACCCGGGTCACCCGCGTGACAGGCGGGAATACTCACCACTATACTACAACGACTTGTTGATGGAACGAATAGTTTTAAATAATTAGTATATGATTAGAGCGTACAGAGAAGTCTCGCCAGAACATCTTTGCAAGCTTCCTTGAACCAAGAAACCTGGCACGCTACAATTTTTGGGTACAAAACAATGGACAATGGGTTCAACTCGTCTCTATTCCCCTCAATTCCTTGATCTCATGTGCGGGGTCGGACTTCAACGGTGCAGATTGAAAACTTTAATTTTCAAATGGTAGCATTCCATATGTACATAACCCTTGAAATTTTATCTGCACCGTTGAATCCCGATCCCGTGCATGGTAGCAAGGAAGAGAGGGGGATAGAGACACCCAGGAATAGAGACGAGTCGAACCCTCCAGCGACCGGTAGTGGAGAGGTGTCGAACCCCATAAAGATGTTTAAGCATGGAACCGGCTCATCTAGAGAGAGCACTTTCTTCGAGTCTTCGGGTAAACATTGGGTGGGGTATGACCAACATACAGTACTCTATCTCCCAACACACCCCATCCTCCTCCTTTTGTACCCCATCTCCTCCGACCCTCCATATCCCATACCCCAGAACCCCTGATGTCAGCACCTCCTACTCCTTCCCTTCTCCTTCCTCCCCTTCCCCATCATCGGAGCAGCCACTTCCTCCCCTTCCTATCATCCCTCCCCATCGCCAAAGCTATCAGCCTATCACCGCCTCCCTTTCCGCTTATCCTTCCTCCCATTCTCGTCCATCGTCGGCTGCAATCGCCCAGTATGCTCAATAGTCTTGTACCGAACATAATATTCAGTGTTTGGTATTGGACTACCAAACATGCTAAACAACATTTGACATGTACCTACCAAATGTAGTGACGAACACTACATTCGACAATTACCTACCGAATGTTGTTCAACATGTTCAGTATTTTTTAGGGACGTTCGGCAATTACCTGCAGAACGTCCCTCAACATGTTCAATATTGGATTAGTGAGCATGTTAGGTGACGATAGGCGGTGCTGGGGGAGGAGGCCGGTGATGGGAGGGAAGGGGAGGAGGTAGGGAAGGGGGAGGCGACGATGATTTCGGCGATGGGTAAGAAGGTGATGGTGAAGGATGAGGAGGGGAAAATGAGGTGCTAGCGGTTCCGATGATGAAAAAAAGGAGGAGAGATAGTGGATACTCTGGTGGTGGCCCAAGTGGGGCAGGCAGAGGTGCTGGTGACGAGTGTACCGGCGAGGAGGAGATGGGGTATGGAGGGTCACAAGGGATGGGGTATGGAGGGGGAGGATGGATACACTAGGAAAGGAGATCGAATGAGTTAAGGGTGGGGGTATTCGTGCCATAAAAATATAAAATATTTTTTTGGGTCTGTCTATTTACTGCGCACAGATTATTAGGGGAATCACATTTCCAAAAAAAGAACATATCCTACCCATACGCCATTGATGAGGGCAACTCAGGACAACCATAGCCTCCACTACTGCCGCCTCCACCCATTCCATGCAGGATGCTGCACACCCCTAGCCTATTGTTCCCATATGTCGCTACCCGGCCTCATGAATTCCACAACTGCCTCCTCCTTCTTCCTCCTACACACGGTCATTATAGGCTCCCTCAATAGTGCACTCGGTCATTCAATGTCGAGTGCTCGACGGTGGCTGAATGAGATATAGCCATATGCACTTGGCCTCGAATGTTTGAAGCATATTAAAGGGTGTAGGATGAAACAACTGAGTGTAGGAGGAAGAGGGGGAGAGGAGGACGAAGAAGATGGATGAGGAGGACTCGACAGAGGAGTGGGTTAGATGGGATGGAGCGGCAACCTGTATGGGTCAGGTAGGTGGATCGACGATAATCTGCATGAGCGACAGCCGTGAGTGATCGGCGCATAAACACATTGTATCTAGGCCATTAACTGATGATAAATTATAAGAATTATGCCTTTAAACGATTTGACTGCTTGCATCTCAATGATTTATAGGAAAAGAGCCTCAAGAGCAAAGAATGTATCAACAAGTAGCCCAGCGGACAAAATCAATAAGGGCAACCTCTAGAAAGACAAATTCCAAGGGCAACCCTTATGCGCAACTGAACAAACAAAAAAAATGGTATGACCGATTGATCGGCCGCAAGGCCCGATTGATCGGGCATGCCCACTCCCGAAGACAGATACTTTACAGTTTCCTATCGATCGGCCGCGAGGCCCAATCGATCGGAAGACGTCCATTCCTGCAGATAGAGGCTTCACATTTTTTGATTGATCGACCGTGAGGTTCGATTGATTGGAAGCATCCATCCGAGCCTCGTGACGACCTAGATCGAACGATTCAGACTCGTCATGAGAGAACTACAACTCGTGCATGTTGGGACTCCTAGATATTCGCATTTCACCTAAAGAAACACATCCGATTTTAATCTGAATTTCGTTCCGAAGTTTGTCATCTCGAGAGGAAGATCAAGAGAAGAAGAATAAGAGGAAGAGCCGCCATGGATCCACTCTCGCTCTCCATCAATATCCCTTCCATCATCTCCGCTTTGAGCGGCTAGTCTCCTTTCTAGGGCTTCAATGAAACCCTAGCCATGTTTAACTCTTTTTATGCTTTTTAGGGTTTATGTAATTCTACTTGGAGAATGGTTAGACAGAGTTTTTAATTAATCTTAATTCGTTGTTTAGTTTTCTCGTTGCACTTGTGCTCATGACAAATTCTCCTTTAATAGAATTGAATAGAACCAACTTTGTCTAGCCATAATCTTAATGACCTTTACCATCTCGCAAGATATGCACCATACCTAGGAAGACGGTCCGTGCCTTAAAAAGATGGACCGAGCTAAACTAAGATGGTGCATGCCATGCGCGAGGTGGCAAGGGATCCTTATCTATTTTATTATTCTTTCATGAGATGACTTATGCCAAGGGGAGACGATCCGTGCCCTAAAAAGATGGATCGTGCCGACCAAAGATAACTCATATTGTTAAAGATAGTAAATCACCCTCGTGAAACTCGTTATTGTTTATAATCACTACGAGTTGAACGCTCCTTTGGAATTACAAACCCTAATTAACATAATTAGAATAAACATTGGTTAGTGGTGGATTCTCCATCCTAGATCCTATATCTCTAATCTCCTTCGTTTAAATTAATCGCTTAATAATAGTTTTAATTTAGTTTCAATCATCAATCACTCCTTCTCCCTAATTGCTTTTATTCTTAGAATTAGGCCAAAGTTATCAATTCGCAATCCCTGGAAAACGATACGTGTATTTAACCCTTACTGCAAATAATTCGGACATAAGATACCGGTGTGATCGGGAACGATCAGTGAGCAACGGACGGTGGGTAATATGCAGCTGCCTCTAGTCATATGTGCGCCGTAAAAAAATGGTACCCTGATTTCTCTTGAGAAATGGGGTATCTAATCATTCTAGGGGGTTTGAATAAAATTTCCCAAATCTTAAACATGAATGGGTTTAAGATCCAAGTAAACCTACATTCCAACGTGGTCTTTTTCCAACATTTTTGACGTCGATCCAAAATTTTTATACATATGTAATGTAAAAATTTAGCCAAGATACAGATGTAAAATCTTTTGACACAGATTCCAAACAGCATTTGCATGAGTGAACAAACTTGGTCAAGTTTGACTTACTATTTAAAAAACAGTATTTTTTTAAAAGATCATAAAAAATAATGTAAAAAAAGTAGAAAGGGTACAAAAATTCAGCTTTTGTCAAAAAATGCTCTACCCGTTTATTGAACAAGCGGGTAGAATTTTTTTTATTTAAACCATCCGTTGAAAAATTGTTTGGTCTTTTTATTTTTATTTTTAATTTTTGACACCCGTTGAATAGGCAGGTTAATTTTTTTGACCGTTGTTTAACATATAAGTTCTAATAGACCGCTAGTACTTTTTCCAATGGCTATTTATATGATACATATCCCAACGAACGGCTAGTAACAACTATTTACATCGTGCACAAATGGATAAAGAAAAAAATTCAAAAAAAACTTTTGTACCCTTTTTTCTTATTATATTATTTTTTATAAATTTTTAAAAAAATTGCTGAAAAAAAGGGATTTTTTCTATTGATTTGGGGTCGGGGGACAAAACCCAGATCGGATTTGATCAGAAACCACCAAGAATGCTGAAACATTCGTAGGCTTTCGGGGCCACAATTGGGAGGAGGAATATCAGAGGATATGCCGCGAGGATAATGTGATGGAGGGGAGAGGATCGCCGCTGTCATCGATGCCTCTCCCACAGCTTGTCGCTCCTCGGCCGGGGATAGGGTTCGACACTAATACCTCTCCAAATATTGGCCTCATGTCATAGCTGACAACATAGTTTTTCACCAATTCCTCTTCAAGATTAACTCCACCAAAATGAGTATATAATTGGCTCATTGGTGTATATATCATCTCAATTGTATGGGACACATACCCATTTTGTACTTAGCTGTATAATTGGCACAATGGCCATAATGAGAAGTGTTGGTTCTCCCACATTACCCTAGTTCTCTCTCCCTCTCTCTCACCCACCTAGGGTTTATTTGTGATATGGTATCAGAGCGAGACTAATCCCACGGACCCTTCCTTTCCGATCGTCGGTGATCTCTCGTCTGATCCCGCAGCATCTCTGCAGCTCCTCCACCATACCAGATCCATCGGATCCAGGTTCATCGAGCAGCTGCCTCATCTCCGACCGAGACCGGAGGACTCTGCCACTCTGACCTCGCCAGATCTGGCACTTCGGCCAAAGATCTCATTCGGTCCTCGCCACCCTTTAGCTCCGTTCCCGTTCGAGCTCCATCCGACTTCCTCTTCTCCTGATCGAGATGCTTTAGATCTCCGATCTGACTGCTCTTGCTTCGACCGGTTGCAACAAGTATCTCCCGATCCGACCTTGGAGATCTCGTTCGAGCTCCATCCAGCTTCCTCTTTGCCTGATCGTGTTCGGTCGATTACTAATCAAGCCAAGCCCAAGACTAGAGTTTAGGCTCGTTTAATAATTAACAAGGCAAGCTCAACCCAACCAAAATTTCGGCTCGGTTGGACTTGTGGACATGCTTGCTTAGGGCTCGTGAGTAGACTCATGAATAGGCTCTTAAAGGCTTGGATAAACCTAACATGTACAGTCTACACTTTCGACTGATTCTGGAGTTCAGGAATAAGCTAGATAAGGGACCGTTTGAGTTTATTAATCTATCACTAATTAAGCAAAGCCTAGCATGAAGTTTAGGCTCGTTTAATAAATGAGCCAAGCTCAAGCTGACCAAAGCTCGACTCGGCTTGGCTCAATTTTTAAGCAAGCTAGCCAAGCCCAAGGCTAAAGTATATTAAACGAGCCAAGCCCAAACAGACCAAAGCTTGGTTAAGCTCAACTTGTTTGCAGCCCTATCAGTGGCCCTCAATATGACTTATTCGTGAAGATATATTCATAAAGCCAACCCCAAAGTGACGGATTAATACCAGTTCTTCCACCCGAGTCGAGACCTTCAGTCGGTCAGTGGGTCCGGCGTGCATCACAGCTACATGCAGTCAGATGGAATACAATTCACTTTCGAATCGTCTGCGATCGTGCGGCTGTGATGCACACGGGCCACTGACCGGGGCAACCGACTAGAGAAGATCCGAACTCATTGAAATGGTATAGATTTCAATTTCTCAGCATTACATGTAATGCACGCTGACGGTATTTTTTGTCCATTAACATTTCCGAGAATATGATAAGATGTTGGAACAACTCCAAAGTATACCTCAATCTAGGGCTGGCAATTTCGGACCCGACACGGAGTTAGCGGGTATGGGCCAGGGCTAAACGGGTTCGGGTCGTAAATAGGTCAACACGATAGACCCGTTTAATAAGCGGGTCGGGTCCGGGTTTAGGGTCTGGACACGGTAGACCCGGGAAGACCCGTTTAAAATTCAACGGGCCATGTCGGGTCGGGTTGTGTCTACCCGCAATCCGATACTGTAATATATAGTATCAGCGGGTCTATCGGGTTAGGTCGGGTCGAGTCGGATTGGGTCGGATCAGGTCAACTGAATAAACCCACATGGTAAACGGGTCTAAAGGGTCTTATCGGGTCTACCCGTTTATAAACAGGTCGGGTACGGGTTTAAGATCTAGACACGATTAGTTAAACGGGTCGGGTCCGGGTCTAGGGGTTTCGGACACGACCCGAAACTAGACACGACACGAACCCGACCAGACACGACCCATTGCCACCCCTACCTCAACCCCTTCCAAAATAGACTATTTATGTATAGCTACTAGCTAGGGGGTACAACTTGGGTCGGGTAAAACCGAGAACCAACCCAATCGAACCTAAATCGGTCGGGTTGGTTCGGATATTTTGACTAGGTTTGGTTCGGTTTTAAGTTTCATGGACTCGACTAAATACGGGTCGGTTCGGGGTTATGGCTCGGGTAGATCCGATCCAATCCGAGAACCAAACTCTTATATATTAGTCCACATATATATGTCGCGGTTTTGGACTTTTGGGCTCGTGACACTAGCACCCGAGTAAACATTACTTGTTTGCTAACGTTGAACTAACTACCATGAGAACTCAATGAGTGGCTAAACCCTAAAACCCAATGTGGACCTCCAACTTGCTAGTAAATTGCCGATGAACATTATTTTTTTGGACCAACTACCAACCCGAAAACAGACCCGAACCAACCTGACCTTAGTTTGGGTTGGGTTGGTTCGGATCTATGCCCAAGTCCGGTTGGTTCGGGTTTCAATATGGTAGAACCGAACTAGTTCGGTTCGGTTTCAGGTTCGCTCAAACCCAAACCAACCAGATCCGAGTTGCACCCCTAGATGTACCACTCACAAATTGATCTATTCATCGGTGGTGAACGTCAAATGAGCTCAGTAAAATTAACAGTTACAGTGAACAGTCGAAAATGGTCGATAAAGCCTTTAAGATATGATGTACTTAGAGGCTTTAGAATGTGTTGATTTTTTGTGAATGTGCTATCTAAGACAAGATGATTATGCTCACAAAAATCAACAAATACTGAAACCTCTATCTAATGGTTTGAAAATCGGTGTAAAAATTTGTGTGTAAAAACAATATTCCCCAATCCTGATATATATATATATAGGGAAATGAGTTCCTATGACATGTCATAGGGAATACCCTATGACATATGGTGAGTTAGTAACCCTAGAATATTTAGAATGTTCTGAATTTTTATGAGGATGATTACCCTATCTTAGATAGGACCCCCGCAAAAAATCGCCTCATTCTAAAACTTCTAGAGGCATCAAATATGATTTTCAATTTAACGGTTAAAATGGATGGCCGATAAAGCTTCTAGCATTTGATGCCCCAACAAGTTTTAGAATGCTTTGATTTTTTGTGGACATTCTATCTAAGGTAAGGTGATCGCCCTCAAAAAAATTCAGCACATTCTAAACATTCTAGCATTACTAATTCACCATATGTCATATGGTACTCCCTATGACATGTCATAGGAACCCAGCCCTCATATATATATATATATATATATATATATATATATATATATATATATATATATATATATATATATATATATATATATATATATATATATATATATATATATATATATATATATATATATATATATATATATATATATATATATATATATATATATATATATATATATATATATATATATATATATATATACACGGGAAATGAGTTCCTATGACATGTCATAGGGAGTACCCTATGACATATGGTGAGTTAGTAACCCTACAATATTTAGAATGTTTTGAATTTTTATGAGGATGATCACCCTATCTTAGATAGGACCCCCGCAAAAAATCGGCTCATTCTAAAACTTCTAGAGGCATCAAATATAATTTTTAATTTAACGGTTAAAATGGATGGCCGATAAAGCTTCTAGCATTTGATGCCCTAACAAGTTTTAAAATGCTTTGATTTTTTGTGGACATTCTATCTAAGGTAAGGTGATCACACTCAAAAAAATTCAGTACATTCTAAACATTCTAGCATTACTAATTCACCATATGTCATAGGGTACTCCCTATGCCATGTCATAGGAACCCAGCCCTCTCTCTCTCTCTCTCTCTCTATATATATATATATATATATATATATATATATATATATATATATATATATATATATATATATATATATATATATATATAGGGAAAAGGGAGCATGCATCTGAGGTGCAGTGTCGTTGTTGCACCTCAGGCATTGTTTGCAATCTAGAAGTTTTAGAATTTCATGATTTTTGGTGGAGGTGTTCTTTAAGGTAAGGTGATCATCATCACAAAAAATTAGTAAATTCTAAAACTTTTAGGGGGGGTCAAATGGTCGAAGCAAAATCAGCCATCCGCAGTCACCGTTAAAATCTACAGATTTTGCTTCGACTATTTGACCCCCCTAGAAGTTTTGGAATTTGATGAAAAATGTTGAGGATAATCATCTTACCCTAGACAACACCCTCACCAAAATTTATCAAATTCCAAAACTTCTAGGGAGGTAAACAAGCGAGAGGTGCAACAACGATGCTACACCTCGGGTGCAGATTTCCTACCCCCATATATATATATATATATATATATATATATATATATATATATATATATATATATATATATATATATATATATATATACACACACACACACACACACACACGTGGAATCCCGTGCCATTCGGCACACAGTGGGAGTTCGGTGCGATTGTCAGCGGCAAAACATAATTAGCCATCTTTGGTTGCAACACATTCGGTGAAGGTTGCGAAATTCATCTGTAGCTATTATCTTCGTCGCTCACCATGATGTGCAGTTGGGACCGAGAGTGATGCAATTGTCGTGGTGGCTGCCATCTTGTAGCTATGATGAACTTGTCTAGATATGTGAGGGGTGCTCGGGCGTTTGTGATTGGCCTGTGATACCAAATGAGCTAGTATCACAATTATACGATAAATTTTCTCAAATTATACTTCATTGATGGTTTGCATGATAGCAGACATGGTCCACTCATTGATTGCCACATCAGCCGATTGAAGCGTAGGGCTCCAACATCGAGAACAATTGATCGGTTTGCTACACTTGCCTATGGCCCAATCGGGGGTGCCATGTCGACCATAAAAAAGGGACAACGGGGCTAGCTAAAAGTAGCGTACGTCTAGTAGGAAGTGCAGCAAACCAATCAGATAGAAAAAATGTTCTCGGTGTTGGAGCCATGGGCTTCAACATGCTGATGTGGCAATCAATGAATGGACCATACTCCACTATCGTGCAAACCATCGGCGACATATAAATGGGCACGAATCCTCATTGGTTTTTGCATGCCATATGGGTCTGAGTGCGATTCACAGGTCGGGTTGGGTGTAACGGACGATTGTGATTAAAGTCAAAACTGAATCATAGCCATTTTTTTTCATGGTATTTGGGGTTGAATACGATTCACTGATGTGAAACGGATGGTTGTGAATTAGTTTTGATTTTAACCTATCTGATTCCGTGTCCATAATAATATGTCACATGTCACGGGATAAAAAATAAACTTTTTTTTAAGGATGCAGACTTCAGATTAAAGAGAGGCAGGTGAAAGCCATTTGAGTGCCATTCACGAGTCGAAGAGCTGGGTGTGATGGATGGTTGTGATTCAGTTTGTCTTTCACATGAGGATCCTCAGAGAGGATTATGTGCCTTTTTTTAATCGTTTTACTTCTTGATGGTGGAGTATGGTCCGTTGATTTGATTGCCACATCAGCGTTGTGCTGCCCGAAATCCCCTCAACAAACCTGATCTCATCTCTATCTCTATCTCCCCGTCAGCCTCGCCCGATCCCCTCCGAGATACCCGCAGCCCCCCTCCCTCCCTTAAGACATTCTGCAGCCCCCTCCCCTATAAATAAAACCCTAGATCCGACCCGACCCCCATCATCCCTCCGATCTCTCCCTGACCACTCTCTTTCAATCTCTCCATCTCTCTGTTTCTGTCTCTCTCTCTCTCTCTCATCTACCGACTCTGTCTCCCTCTCTCTCTCTCTCTCTCATCTACCGACGATGGAAGATGAGGTCTACATTTGGTGCGACGGCTCTCCCGCGGCCTGTCGCTCCTTGGCTTGGGGCCGGGGTTCGATACTAATACCTCTCCAAAAATTTACCTCATTCTAAAACTTTTAGGGGTATCAAATATTATATTTCAGATTAACGGTTACAACGGACTTTAGATAAAACTTCTAACCTTTGATGCCTCTAGTAGTTTTAGAATGTACTGATTTTTTGTAGGTGTTTTATCTAAGGTAAGGTGCTTATGCTCACAAAAAAACAACACATTCTAAAACTTCTAAGGGCTTCAAATGGGTGGCTGCCCATTTCATCGAAATAGGTTGGCAAGTGGCAGCTCATTTCCAGCTCGATGCTCAATTCTTTGGCACCGATATAACTGACGTTGCTGGTTTTCTTCTTGGAGGTGGGCTGTTGCGCTGACCACTCTTGGGTTGAGAGGGTAACAGTTTAATTTTCTTGCCTTCATGTTCAAACAGGCACATGTTGGATCGGCCGTAGATGAGAACATTATTATCGAAAAGCCAAGGCCGTCCTAGTATAACTTGACCCACATCCATAGTCAAAACATCACACCAGATCTTCTCCTGGTAGGCATTGAAGTTTATGGGGACCAAACACCTTTGCTTGACCTCCATTGCCGTAGAGTTGATCCAGGAGACTTGGTATGGTCGGGGATGGGGAACTGCCTTCAACCCAGTCTTGGAGATCACGGCAGACGAAATTGCGTTAACGCAACTTCCACTGTCGATGATCACTTTGCAGTTCTTATCTCCGATTCGGGTAAAGGTATAAAAGATGTTGGTACGCTTCCAGTCATCTTGTTCTTTGGGATGGGACAGCGCGCACCTTACCACGGCCAACTCAGTGGGTGTTGTATACCTAAGGCAACCTAGAGTGAAGACATCGCCCTCTTCATCGAAGTCTCCTTCATCATCATCAGCTTGGTATACATACCCATCCATGTCTGACTCCAGTGCCTCAACAGGTGTGCCATCAATGATGTTGATTTTGACGGGGCTGGGGCAGTTTGCAGCTATGTGCCCATAGCCCTGGCACTTGTAGCATTTGATGAGGGGACTGACCTTGGAAAAGTCTCTCTCAGGGCCCTTGCCACGACTGTCCCTTGCCACGACTGTCCCTTTCATTGTTCCGACTCGGGGGGTTTGTCCTTGGTTGGGATTGGGTAGGATAAGGCCGACTCGGATAATTGCTCGGGGAGGGTCGAGGGGCATGACTCCGGGAATCACCCCTGTGAGGGTGGCTAGATCGGAAGCTATCAAGATCTTGGACTAGGGCGTACGCCCTTTCTAGCTCGGTGACATCACGAGCAAGGAGCTCATTCCTCAGGTCCTCTCTCAACCCCGATCGAAAACGGGATAGGACCTGGACGGGGGTTTCGGTTCCCAAGACATTGCAGCGAGTCAAGAACTCATCGAATTTGGCTACATAGTCCTTGGTGGATTTGTTGCCCTGGGTGAATTGGTGCCACTGGTCCAGAAGGCGGGCTTGATACGACGGAGGCACATATTTGCCTTTTAACTCATTCTTTATTGCGACCCAATTATCGATGGGGTCTTGGTTCGGGCAACTCTCAATGCCTCGACGTTGGTCCAGTATTGACTGGCAGGTCCACTCAGTTTCATCACGGCGAAACGGACTTTCCTTGGTTCCGTTAAGGGGTACCAGGCAAAATATCGGTCCATGGATTGGAGCCAGTCCAAGAAAAATTGGGGATCATGCCTCCCATCGAAAGAGGGCACTTCTAGCCTGATGCTCCGGAGATATTGTTCATCCGAATCTTGATGATTTTGCCAAGGTGGCCGAAGGTCTTGAGGGTCCAGGGGTGGTGGAGTCCATGGTGGAACTTGGTCCAGACGGTCAAAACGGGCGTCTGTATCACGCTGGTAAGCAACAAAGTTCTGGTTCATGGTGGCTATCCCTTGAGCTAACTCGGTAAGTGTCCTGGCCAAGGTGTCAGGATCCATATTGAAACTGTCCGACTCGCTAGACTCTCCTAACAGGTATGGCCTACCTCTACGGGTTGGCATGCACAATTAAAATGATGCTTAATGAATGCTACGTTCGAATGCAATTACCATACCTACCTAAACCATGCTCTGATACCAGAAATGATGCGGAACAATACGGGGATGGTATTATCAGTAATTGATTGAGCAAGCAGGGCTTAACTATTAATTTTGATGCCAAGCGGGAAAATTAGTTCAAATAAATAACATGGGCATATGTGTTGGGAACTACTATCACAATGCCGAGCGCTCTCGATTTCAGGTGATAAAGAACAATACTTGAAAGTATCGGCTAATAGTCCTACTTGCAATATTTAGATTAGCAACGCTACGAGCAGGTGGAATGCTCACTCTCACGAATATGGGTAGCAGTCGGCAATGATAATAGACTAGAGTCTCAATTAATTGGCGTCTACCGGAAACACCTTATCAGGAGGAAAACATACCTACTGAGGGTTGTGGGGGACCTCAGGGATCTCAATTGGTGGCGGGGTCGATGTCGATGTAGAGTCCTCGGGTTGAGCCGGGGTTTGGGCGAGGGCCCGGAGTGCTAGTACGTTGGGATGTACGGGCTCGCCGGGGTGCCACCGTTAATGGTTCTCCGAGATTCCCAGCCGTGCTTCCACGTCTTTGGCGACGAGGTAGGTGATGCGCTCCACATACTCCTTCACGTTCTCGCCGGTGCTGAACTGGAAGTAGAGAAAGGGAGACCGGATATCAAGAAACATGTCTTCGTCGTCGATCAGGCCGTGATCAACATTTGGATCCGCCATGCCGTCATGCCGAGGGATGCCGAGGGGGTGGAACGGTGGGGATTCAGATTGGATCGCGAGAGGGAACAGGGAGGGGGAGGGGATCGGGCGGCACAGATGGGGGGGTGTTCGGGTGAGCTGCGGGGAAGGGGAGGGGAGGGGGTGGGATAAGGCCGGTTGGGTGGGAGTGGAGGGAGGGGTCCGGGGCGGTGGCACAGGGAGGTGGCCGGGGCCGGGTCCGGGGCTGGCTCGGGTGGTGGGGCGGGATCGGGTCGGTCGGATGGGGCGGGAAGGAGAGCGGGGAGGGGATCGGGAGGGAGGGCGGTAGGGAGGGTTGGGGCCGGTCGGGTGAGAGAGGAGAGGAGAAGAGGGGGGGAGGGGCTCGGGAGGGGAGGGCGGCACCGGGGTCGGGCCGATCGGGTGAGAGGAGAGGAAAGGAGGGAGGGGATTGGGGGCCGGAGCGGGTGGCACGGGCAAGAGGGGGGGAAAGGGGCTTGCGAGATAGAGGGAGATAGATGAGGGGCGGCGGTGGGGGCTGGGAGAAGAGAGATAGGGGAGGGGGCCAACTAGGGTTTCACACACTAGTCTGGACCTAGGGTTTCACACACCTAGAGTTTGGGTTTAGGGTTTCACACGCCTCACCCTGGTTTCTCTCAACACGCATGTGGAGGAAAACAAAAATTTTATTATTCCTTCAATACCATTACATGACCAATGGGCAGGCCTATATAAAGGCCTGCGGCAGCAAACGAAAATCCCTGGAAATCGAGGTGGGACTAAATAACACAATGCAACAAAGAAAACAACCAAGATGGTGCTGAATGTCTGATCAGAGCCATAGGCTCAGGTGGGGCCTCCTGCACTGGTACACGCACCATGAGCGCTGCTCGATGTCCCCATCATTCTCCCGGGGTGAGAGAGAGCACGACTCTGTCGAGTAAGGCTCGGTGCGGCTCTCGTACAGCTCCAGCAGGTCCGGGTCAAGCTGTTGCAGTTCTTCTCGCTCCACCCATGTATCCTCAGAAGGAGGTTTTCCTTTCCAGCGAATCAGGTACCTCCGGGTTCCACCGTCTCTACTAGAGACAATTTCGTCATCCAGAATTTTATCAATACCGATTGCTATAGGATTTGGGAGATTTTTGGGAAGTGGAGGTAGGGAGGGGCTCTCAGAAACAGGGTCCAAGGTAGGCTCGTCTATCAAAGGATTACTAGGGTTGAAATTTGGGCCCTTGTAGGCCACTAGATCTTCAATATTGAAAGTCGGACTAATGCCAAAACCCTCAGGTAATTCGATAACATAAGCATTGTCATTTATCTTCCTTAGGATCCGAAAGGGGTCGGCACTGCGTGCATGTAGTTTCTTAACAGTTCCCGGGGGAAACCGTTCCGGGCGGATCCGGACCATCACATAATCCCCGACGTTAAAAGTTTGAACTCATTTTCGGGCATCGGCTCATAATTTATAGTCAGCACTACTTTGCTCAATCTTGTTACTGATTTTTTTATGTAATTCATGCATGTGTGATGCAAATGCAGATACAGACTCAGAGACCCTATGATGATTAGCCATGGAAATGAGATCTATTGGTTGCCTAGGCTTAAAACCATGGATAATTTCATGTGGACTCATGCCGGTAGTTCTATTAACAGATGAATTATATGCAAACTCAGCAATGGACAGTTTGAGATCCCAACTCCCGACATGTTCTCCTACCAGGGTTCGCAGGAGATTTCCCAGACTCCGGTTGACCACTTCCGTTTGACCATCAGTCTATGGGTGGAATGCTGTAGAGAATTGAAGCTTGGTGCCCAATTTGTGTCAAAGGGTCTTCCAGAAAAAACTAGTGAACTTGACATCCCTATCGGGCACAATGGTCTTTGGTAGCCCATGCAGCCTTACAATGCCATCAAAGAATATTTTGGCAACTCGAGACGCATCAGAGGTTTTGGAACATGGTAGAAAATAGGCCATCTTGGAGAAGCGGTCTACCACCACTAGAACTGAATCGTGCTTTCTGAGGGTCTTGGGGAGACCGAGCATGAAATCCATACTGATGTCTTACCAGGGGCAGTTGGGAACCGGCAGTGGTGTATACATGCCGGTATTTTGCTTTTGTTGCTTGGCCAGGTGGCAGGTGTGACACCGACTCACATGTTTAGCGATATCTTGCTTCAGACTTGGCCAGAAAAATCGATACTCAATGGCCTCGATGGTTTTATTAACGCTAAAATGGCCAGCAAGACCACCCGCATGAAGCTCCCAAATAAGGAATTCACGAAGGGATGTTCGGGGGATGCACATCCGACGGCCACGAAAGAGGTACCCGTTCTGCATGAGGTACCCGTCTACTTCTCGAACTGTATCGTCTACTAGTACATCATAGACTTTACCGAAATCGAGACAGGACTCGTACTCAACTCTCAGCCTTTCAAAACCCTCGACCGCAGCGGTCAACTTGGACAGAACGACCATGCGACGACTGGGTGCGTCGGCCGCCTTGTTTTCTACTCCCGCTTTATGGCGCAGGGTGAAAGTGTAGTCCTGGAGGAACTAAACCCAGCGACCATGCCGTGCGTTAAGCTTTTTCTGTGAGTAGATATACCGCAGGGCCTTATGGTCAGAATAGATAACGAATTCTTGCGGGAGTAGGTAGTGTCGCCAGTGGCGAAGCGACTGGATTACCGTATAGAATTCTTTATCGTAAGTGGAGTATCGCTGGCGAGTTTCATTCAACTTCTCGCTAAAATACGTGACAGGATGACCTTCTTGGAAGAGGACGCCCCCAATGCCGATTCCGGAGGCGTCACAGGCCACTTTGAAGACTTTGGTAAAATCTGGGAGGCGCATCACAGGTGCCTCAACCATTCGCTTTTTGATTTCCAGAAAAGTCCTAGTGGCAGCACTCGTCCACTCAAACTCGCCCTTTTTTAGATAGTCTGTGATTGGGGCCGTAATGGTACTGAACCCCTTGATGAATCTTCTGTAAAAGGTGGCGAGACCGTGGAAGCTCCGGACATCCCGGATGTTCTTGGGTTCGGGCCATTCTTCAATTGCGTGGACCTTTTCCGGGTCGGCGGAAACCCCGTTGACAGAGACAACAAAACCGAGGAAGTGGACTTCGGTGGCAAGAAAAGTGCATTTCTTAGGATTGGCGAATAGCTCCTCCTTCCTTAGTGCAGCGCAGACTTGTCGAAGGTGGTCTAAGTGCTGTGCTTGGGACTGGCTATAAATGAGTATGTCATCAAAGTACACCACAAGGAATTTTCCCATAAAAGGGCGGAGTACTTGTGTCATCACTCTCATGAAAGTGCTCGGCGCATTGGTCAGCCCAAAAGGCATAACCATCCATTCGTACAGTCCGTCCTTGGTCTTAAACGCCGTCTTCCACTCATCTCCAGGGCAGATGCGAATTTGGTGGTAACCACTCTTCAAGTCAACTTTGGAGAAGACTGTGGCTCCAGACATCAGGTCTAACAGCGAGGGATAGGGAAATGGTATTTGACCGTTATCTTATTAATGGCACGGCTATCTACGCACATACGCCAGATTCCATCCTTCTTGGGTGTAAGCAGAACTGGGACAGCGCAAGGACTCATGCTTTCTTTGATGAAACCCTTCTTCAATAATTCATCAACCTGCCGTTTCAACTCGGCATGTTCTGTAGGGTTCATTCGGTAGTGGGGTAGGTTGGGGAGGCTGGCTCCAGGAACCAAGTCGATGGCGTGTTGTATGTCACGCATCGGAGGCAGTTGGTCTGTGAGGTCCTCAGGGAAGACATCAGCGAACTCTTTCAGTACTGGGGCAATCTCTAGGGGAATAACTTGGGTGGACTCTTTATGAACTTCCCGAGCTGCAAGGATCATGATTGGAGCCCCTTTTTCCAGCTCGATGCTCAATTCTTTGGTACCGATATAATTGACGTTGCTGGTTTTCTTCTTGGAGGTGGGCTGTTGCGTAGGCTGACCACTCTTGGGTTGAGAGGGTAACAGTTTAATTTTCTTGCCTTCATGTTCAAACAGGCACATGTTGGATCGGTCGTAGATGAGAACATCATTATCGAAAAGCCAAGGCCGTCCTAGTATAACTTGATCCACATCCATAGTCAAAACATCACACCAGATCTTCTCCTGGTAGGCATTGAAGTTTATGGGGACCAAACACCTTTGCTTGACCTCCATTGCCGTAGAGTTGATCCAGGAGACTTGGTATGGTCGGGGATGGGGAACTGCCTTCAACCCAGTCTTGGATATCATGGCAGACGAAACTGCGTTAACGCAACTTCCACTGTCGATAATCACTTTGCAGTTCTTATCTCCGATTCGGATTTTTTATAGCCTCTTGAAGGTGGACAATATGATTGCTATGATCGTCATTGACTCATTATGCTCTACTTCACAAATCTCATGCCTTTTGAGTTTATTTTTTTTAGCATATAGGATTGAATGCTATTATGAGGTAGATCAAAGTATGAACTATCGTAGTAGTTCGAACGCACATATTGTTACGTGAATGAAATATAGCACTGATGGTGGACCAAGATTGAAGTCGGTCCCCAATGTTTTTTTTTGTCTTGTATTATGTGGTTGGTCAAGCCCGGATTAGTTAAAGGAGGTTAATAAGTCCAAAGTTATTGGTGAAGATAGATCATAAAGCCAACCCCAAAGTTATGGGATATGTTTGTGTTATCCTTCTTTCTCCTAATTTGATTATGGGAATACAAACATTAGGAGGAATCAATTGGAAAGGTATAGATTCCAATGCATCCACATTGCATGTAAGAGGTTGGAACACGTCCAAAGTATACCTCAACCCCTTCCAAAATAGACTATTGATGCAGCTCTCTTCCCTTTGGCGGTCATGTACCACTTATAAATGATCCATTCATTGGAGGTGAATGTCAATCACCTCTTCTCCTCGTCTTAAAATACTCTGTGCATCATTTTGTTTGTCGATTTTTTATTGGATTTCTTCATCGACAAATGGTACATAAAATCCTCAAATTTGACTATCATCATTTATGCAGATCGTCTATCCTTAATAAGGCAGGAAAGGGCCGAAGCTGCAAAGAAACGGGAAGAGGAGAAGGCCGATATGTTTTTAGTTGCTTATATTTGCAGCGCGTTTCTTGTATGCTGAGTGTGGTCCATGTCTCAAACTATCTACTTGCTTATATTTTCAGCCAAAGAACAGAAGAAGGTCGAAGCTCGAAAGTGATGGAGCCCTTGAGTGAGACATTGCTTGAGCTTGTCAGTGAGTTCAGATGTTTTCTTTATCTATTGATCAATCATCGGACCGTGATTATGAGAACAGACATGTAAGGAAAAGTAGGTCTCTGATATAGGTGTTTTTAAAGTTGATTATGTGTAGGTAAAGAGTACATTATTCAAATTTCTTTTAACCACCCCCAATTTTAAGAATTGAAATATTAGACACATTAGTGTTTATGTGTGTGGTGTCTTCGGTACTGTTACTAAGAAATAAATGGTTCAAAGCTTCAGCTATTATGGATTTCTATAGAACTTTGAGATGTTTACACTAGAAAATGTTCAAATCGAAATATGCATTCTATACACATCAGTATTGCTTACTATCTGGCAGACTATTATTATATTAACCAAGCGGAGGATTGTTGGGTTTGGTTATTACAAGATAAAGTGGGGGTGGTTTTATCATTGATTTAAAAGCATAAACAAGGAGTGATTTTATTTTGAGTTTTGTTTTTTATTTTATTCTAACGGTCTCTTTCCCTTCCCTCTATTTCTTTCTGTTGAATGAGAAAGTTTAGTCCAACATTTCATTGGAGAAAGAAGTGAGATATTATATATGAAAAATCTTGTAGATCATTTTGCTTGGCAAGTGTCCCCAAACCGTTTGTATCACACCGATCCAACCATCCTTTTACCTGTGCATCGGGTGTAGTGCAGTGCGTTGCAATGGACGGTAGTGATCAGTTGTCTCATCAGGATAGTCCCCTCTGGATGGATGGCTGTAGAGCATTTATTTTCCTTGGGAGAATAACCGTTCTTTGGGTGGAAAAATAAATAGCGTTAATACATCCTGACGTGGCACTCTACTACAGCCGTCCGGTACACCAGGAAAATTTTCAGCACATCATGCGTACCATCCAACCGTACGGGCGCACTGCGATTCAAGAGACATCGATAGGATCGCGGGCCCTAGCTGGGGGCAGTGGGCCCCGCGGTTGTATGGTAGGCAGGATGTTGATGTGCTGAAAAGGAGTTCGGATCTCCTCCAGTCGGTCGTCCCGGTCGGTGGGCCCGTGCGCACCACAGCAGACGACCCGAAGCGAACCGTACTCCACCCAGTTTCCCTCCCACCGCTTGAGTAGTTGAATCAGTCAATCCAACGGGACACGGGATTAGAGTCCCGCCGCTATAGGCTATATATAGACGATTACCTCTCGAAGTCCCATCATCTCTCTCTGTCTCTTCAGTCTCTCTCGCTAGGGTTTTTCTGTGTACAAACCCTAGTCAGAACCCAAATGTGATGAAAACCCACTCAATTGCCTTCCTAAATATTAGCTCCTCTGCTACGAAGGATCTTGTACTTGATAGATACTAACAATCTGTTTGGTTCCATGTAGTTGGAATGCACGCAGTCAACACTGCACGTTCCCACCCGTTTGGTTCCGTGGTTGCCCAAAACCGATGCAGTCGCAACTCTCGCCCGACCAATTTCCTATAGAAAATGATAAAGTTAGAACACACAGCAAAAATGCAGCAGTTGCGGTCCCAGTACCTGCTCGCGTTCCAACTACGCTTGAACCAAATAGGCTGTAAGCATGAAAAACTGAAGATGGGACTATCGAAAACAAAATCAGAGGCTTAAACTCGTCGACGATGAACACAATCAACAAAAACGCAGATTTCTTTCGAGTATTTAGATTCTTCCGTACCCTACATCACATAATCTTAGCAATTTGATAGAATCGGGACTCCTTTTCCAAGCAGGGGCAATTTTGGGATTAGTGCCGACTCGGGTCAAAGAAATCGTACTCCCACCATCTTTTTCCAGTGTTACGACTTCTGCCGCAGAATCGTTGCAGCAGTAAACAGAGCCTCCTTCTCGAAAGGCGTGACTTCCAAGGTCCTGCATAGAAGAGAGACATTCAAGCTTTGATTAAACAGTTTCAAACTTTTTATTGGACATAGTATTAGTGTAACAGGGTAGTGATACAATATGACCGCTAGCGTGAGGCTTAATGTGCGGGCCCTACTTGGGTTTTTTTTTTTTTTTTTGTTTTTTGGAAGATGATCACCTCCCCTTTGATAGCACACACAAAAAATTTCAGCTCATTCTAAGACCTATAGGCCTATCAAATGTGCTCATCAAATTGACCGTAAAAATGAACGATCGATAAAAGTCGAGCACATTAGATAGACATATAGGTCTTAGAATGAGCTGAAGTTTTTTGAGTGTGCTAACAAAGGGGAGGTGATCATCCTCCAAAAAAAAAATTTGAAAAAAAAACTCCTAAGTTAGTGGCCGCACGTTAAGCGGTCACAATGTATCACTATTCTAGTGTACCAGGCCTTGATTTGTATTTTCCCAGCAGTAAAGTAAAGTAAAGTACATTTGAGTGAAAACTGCAGTGCGCGCAGACTGATGATAATGTTGAATGCTTTGGGTGAAACCTCAAATGCGAAACACAGGCAGGGCCGTGAGTTTTCGTAAACAGATACAGTAAGCTGTGTTCTTTCATGCAATCAGTAAAAGTTTCAGTCATGCACATGATCCTTAATGTCTATAGCACTTGATAGGACCAAGTAAATCCAAGCAAGTTGTACTGTTAGAATGATTATACATAATATGCGCCTCTATACGTTTGTGTGGCATTGTCACTCTGTAGGTGACCACACCTTTATGTACAATAGCGAATATTTTGGACATTATGCTAATCATAGGTGCACAATGATTCCCACCATGTTCCGCCTTTTCAGTGTGGTGCTCATGGTGTTTGCCACGTATCAAACCCAGATCTAATGGTGTAGTTTCGATCCTAGGATTTTTCAACTCTGTGCTCTGTGACGTACTTCGTGATCGAGTTAAATTGAGGCTGGAGGACGTATGTAAATCCAAGAAAGTCATATTTAAAGCCTTGTTGATTCACACACAGAAAATATAAAAAACCAGGGCATTTAAAGCCTTGTTGATTCTGCAGAATACTAAAACAATGGGGAGAAGAAAGAGAAGCATCTCTTATTCAATCACATCTGATGTTCTTAATTGCCAAATAATCAACTTGTCTTCATGTGATATTATATTCTGTTAGGAGATAACGGCTAGGGTTTGGAGAGAACGGAATTGTTCTCATTGAGGGACAGCCCAGTATATATGTACAACATAACCCAACCCGACTATACATAGAATCCGACCCATCTATACATTAACACTCCCCCTCAAACTCACGGTGGATCATGAACCGAGAGTTGCTGATAAAATCCTGGAAGCGAGCAATAGTCAGAGACTTCGTGAGTAAGCAGTATGCTCCATCGAGTGAATGAATGATAAAGAGATGGTGTGGCCAAGGAACTCCTGGCGAACATAGTGACAGTCAACGTCAATATGTTTAGTTCACTCATGAAAAATTGGATTACTAGCAATAGCACTCTGGTTGTCGCAAAAGAGAGGAGTAGGCTCGAAGATCACAACGCCCAAGTCCAAAAGGAGACGACAGAGCCAGACAATATCTGCGGTGGTGGGAGTCATAGCCCTGTATTTGGCTTCGATGCTGAAGCGAGTGACAGATTCCTATTCTTACTATGCCAAGAAATGAGGGAGTCACCAAGGAACACACAGTATCCAGTAGTAGAACGGCGGGTAGCAACATCTCCAGCCCAATCTGCATCAGAGTAAGCACACAGTACCAACGGAGAGGTGGGAGGGAAAAAGCAATGAACAAGTGATGGTGCCCCGGAGATAGCGAATAATCCGAAGAACCGCTGCATAGTGAACAGAGCGAGGAGCCTCAACGAACTGACTGATAATACCAACGACATGAGCAATGTCTAGTCTAGTCATAGTGAGGTAAATGAGCATCCCAACCAGCCTTTGGTATCGGGAGACATTCTGGAGAGGCTCACCATCTGTAGAAAAGAGATTCAAGTTGAGCTCTATGGGCATGTCAGCAGTACGAGAGTCAGTGAGAGCAGCTTCGGTAAAGATATCGGAGATGTACTTCTACTGGGAGATCAACAATCCACGAGTTGACCGGACAATCTCAAAGCCAAGAAAGTAGCGAAGAGGGTTCATATCCTTCATCTCGAACTGACTCTGGAGGTGACGGTATGGTGGCATTGTCATCCCCGGTGATGATCATATCATCCACATACAAAAGCAGAATAACAATACCCTGATTGGAGGAGCGGATGAACATAACATAGTCAAAGTGTCTCTCTACAAACCCAACTGCCAAAACTACACTGCAGAATCGCTCAAACCAGGCACAAGGGGCTTGCCTATGGCCATAAATGGCTCGTCGCAGACGACAGACATGGTCAGAAGGGGCAGAGACGCCCGACGGAGGAGCCATATCATATGTACACCAACTCTGAGAGGTCACCAAGTAGAAAAGCATTAGTCACGTCCATCTGATGTAGAGGCCACCCTCGAGCAACTGCCACGGCTAGGAGGGTACGAACGATGGTCATCCAAGTGGGGCAAACGTCTCCTTATAGTCAATCCTATACTCCTGAGAGAAGCCACGAGCAACAAGGCGGGCCTTGTGCCGTTCAATAGCACCAACAGGTTGAGTCTTGACCTTAAAGATCCATTTGCACCAAACAGGCACCACGCCTGAGGGACAAGGAATCAAGTCCCACGTCTGGATCCTTTGAAAGGCATCAAGCTCCACTGTCGTGGCCTGTTACCACTCTGGATGTAAAATTACTTTACGGTACGACTGGGGCTCCAGATGGGTATGAAGAGTAGTGAGAAAGGTTTGGTAAGACGGAGAATAGGAAGCAACAGCAGAGTGTCCAGAGGTACCAGGAGAGACAGAGGTAAAAGCATAGTAGTCAAACCTGTCAGGAGAGTAGTCATATCTGTCAGGGGGGTGATGTTCACGTGCAAGATGGCGCCAAACAGGGCCGGTGGAGATCAGGTTGGAGGGGGGGCTGATATAGATCGAAGAGAAGGGGTGGGGCTGAGATCGGGTTGGAAGGTAGGGTGCCGGTGGTGATTGGGGAGAAGGAGGGTGGTGAACGGAAAGAAGGGGGGACCGGTGGGGATCGGGAAGGCGGGGTGGGACTAGTGAGGAGCGGGTCGTGGCCGGTGTGGATCGAGAAGGAGGGGGGCCGATATGGATCGGGAAGGAGGGGTATGGCCGGTGGGGATCGGGAAGGAGGGGGTTGGGACCGGTGGAGGAGGAAGGCCGGAGAAGTGGGCTGGTGCCGGAGGAGGAAGGGCCATCAAGGTCGCGTCGCCGCTGGAGAACTCTAGAGCTCTGATACCATGTTAGAAGATGACAGCTAGGATTTGGAGATAATGGAATTGTTCTCATTGAGGGACTAAACCCACTATATATGTACAACATAACCCGACCCGATTGTACATAGAACCAAACCCGATTCGTAATAAGAAGGACGACAAACATGATCCTTAACATCAATAACACTTGATAGGACCAAGCAAATCCAAGAAAGTCATATTTTTTGTATGGCATTGTCACTTTGTAGGTGACCACACCTTTTTGTACGCTAGTGTATATTTTAGACAGTCTGCTAATCACAGGTGTACATTGATTCCCACCATGATCCTCCTTTTTTGAGTGGTTTTCGTGGTGTTTGCCTTGTATCGAAGCCAGACCTAATGGTGCAGTTTCAATCCTAGGATTTGTGAACTATATGCTCTCTGTGAAATACTTCGTGATTGTGTTAAATTGATGCAGGGAGGATGTAGGAAACAACCGACGAATAGGGACAAGCGCAACCTTCCTCGGATCTTGTTGTTTCACACTTTGTTATCTGAGAGGCCGAAACATATGAAGTTGATAGTAGTTTCATTAAGAAAAGTTGGAAACTAAAGAATCTTTTACTCTTCTTGCAAAGACATACTAATTTGAAAATTTTTTGACGATGTTTCTTGGGCAATCCCAACATCAATCTATATGTTTAAATTGAACATGAGAGATACCTATACCCAGATTAAGGGAGTATTAAAACATTTGCATTGGATGTTTATAGAAACTAACGAGCTTTAGAACTAGTCCAGCTTATGAGCAAACTTGGCTTAACGTGTAATACGAAAGTTTGTAATCACCTATAGTTGACGCCTCTTAATAAGTATCAAACACGCCCTCTCCGCTTTTACCTCATATTTTCCCTTTTATATTGTGATAGAATTCAATAGAGAGGAGGCATCAATCAAACTACAAGGCTTCTCTAATGACCAAGAGAAACCTAACGATCAAACATAAAGCAGACAGCATATGAATTAATTTCGTGTCAAAATGCATTTCTAGGAATATTTTGAAACGATTATAAATCTAATAGGGGTTTTGAGGGAATGGAGATATATAATGGAAATTCCTAAATGTGATTCAAGATGTTTGACAAGAACATAGTGAGGTTCCACCAATACAATGTTTTAGAGGATATTCACGTAGTGAACATCGTCCATTAAAAAAAAATGGTAGCAAACAACATTAGCAAGCATGCTAACAGTTTATTTCCTTTATGTCCCTGGAGTGTGTTTGCAAGAAAGATTATTTTCGCAATGTCATCACAACGCAAACCGTAATTTATCAATACAGGGTAAGATATGGAGCTCAACGGAAAAGACGCTAGAGAAGGTTGACCAAAATTTAATGATTGGTTATCAACCAGTTGTTAACCTCCCCAGGATTGTGTTAGTGCTTTTTCTTTACAATAATTGGAGAGTTGTTGAGGGAAATCTAAAAGAGAGAATGAAAAGAAAGAGGGGGTGGGGTGGGAGTGGGAGTGGAGTCCATCTCAGATATTAACAAAGCTCAACATATATGTTAGATAATGGCAACTCATATATGTGGTAACGTTATTCTAGAGTGATCATCATTGAAACCATCTTTCAACGGTAAGAGTTGTTTTGTGATTTGCTCCCTAAGAATGCAACAATAAAGGTTTGCAAAAAGTTTACACAACAAAGAAGTGGTTTTACAGAATAGAAAAATATTACTTTATTGGCCCACAGAAAATAAAGATTAGTTAACATTTGTGGGTATATAAAAGTAATGAAGAAGTTTCTTTGTTGTGCTTAGATTATCATCATTTCATTAGAACCTTAATTAATTACACTTATGATTTGCATTTTATCTTGTTACGTCGGTTTTATAACACTATTTCTATGCAAAAGCAAGTTCATTAAGAAAACAAAATCCTCAGCCCCTTATAGAATTCGTACTTCAAGGTATAACTTACTTGTTTGGACTCCCTTCATGATCAATTTCTAATGTTCAACATAAATGTCCAAGAGAGCCTAACAACAAAAAGAATGATAATGCATCATATTGCCAAAGATGGAAGAATGGTACCATTTACAATCTTATCTACACTATTGTTAACGGATAGTCCCACATCCAGTGTTCTAAAAAGCGGTCTAGGCGGCCGCCTAGGCGGCGCCTAGGCGCTAGGCGGCCCCCCACTGCCTCGCCTAGGCCCTAGGCGCTCCAGAAAAGCGGCCAAACTCCCAGGCGGAGCTAGGCGGCCGCCTAGGCGGTCTAGGCGGGGCAAGGCGGCCGCCTAGGCGGTCTAGGCGGACCAGGCGAGCCAGGCGGGCTGGGGTTGACCAGGCGGGCCAGGCGGGTTGAGGCTGGCCAGGCGGGCTAGGCGGGCTGAGGCTGGCCAGGCGGACCATGTTTGCTTTTGTTCTTGTTAATCACTCAATCTTGAATTATGGTTATATACTTGTTCTTTAAAATAATGGTTTGGGATAATCTTGAACTTATATTAATCTTTAAACATATATATATATATATATATATATATTATATAATATCAAAATAATAATTAAAATAATTAAAAAAAAGGCAAAACGCCTAGGCGCCGCCTAGGCCCCGCCTAGGCCGCCTAGGCGCTAGGCGGCCCCCCACCGCCCGACTAGCGCCTAGCGCTTTTTAGAACCTTGCCCACATCGGTAAGGGAGGCACCCATCACCTGCTTAATATACCCATTGTAGACCTCCCCTTACAACCCGGGTTTTGAGGTGTGAGGGTATTGAACATGGTATCAGAGCTAGCCCGTCTCCTACTCCTGCTCTCGTTCCGGGTGCTCCCCATCGATCGTGCCTTGCCATGCGTGCTCCGCGTGGGAGGATCCTTGCCACGCGTGCTCCGTGTGAGGGGGAGTGTTAACGGATAGTCCCACATCGGTAAGGGAGGCACCCATCACCTGCTTAATATACCCATTGTAGACCTCCCCTTACAACCCGGGTTTTGAGGTGTAAGGGTATCTAACAACTATAAAATATCATGTCCATTTTCTTCCTCATCTCAGAGTTGGTATCCATAATAGGTAAAAGAAGACGAACTACATGTATACATGCCGTAGGTGTATACATATCCTCTCAGCATATTGAATTTCTTTATCTAATAAATGACGTACAACTGATCCAAAATTTTCTTGCTCTAAGGAGGACTCATTATATACAGCTATAAAATCATATGTTCATACTTCATAGGTGCTAATAAATATCCATTTGAAAATGAACCTGTTTTAGCCCATTTTTAGTTTCCCATAGTACCTCTAATTGGTGATGATCAATGAAAACGGATCCCTATCACTTTTAACATGCATTGATTATATGGACTATGGAGGCTCACATGTATCTCACATGCCTTGTAACTAATTTGTATGTACAGTTGGCCGATGTTTGTGTGACTAAGAGAAACAAAAATCATATTTCTTTACATAGCCGGTGAAGTGTAGAAATTGTGGAAGCATTAAAAGAAATGGGTAGTCCGCTTATATTCTAATTATCAAATATGTATTCAGGTATTCACATTGAAATAAGAGGAAGTTTTTTGGTATTCATGTTGGTAGCACATAGATGAGGATCTTCACTTTCAAGGCATGAAGGCCAAGCACAAAGCAAATATAGATAACCTCAAAATAAGAATAGAAAACAGAGATGATGGCATATTAGTATATTACATCGATTATGCAATCAACATAACATTTAGAATTTGACTAGGCATCCAATTAATGCATCATCCAGTAGAAAGTTAATCACCTTTCAACTTGCTAAGTATGACAGATATTCAATAGTAGATAGTTGTTTATAGCATAAATTTATACTGAAGATGGAAACAAACGTTAGTGGACCATTAGCAAATTATAACCTTTTTTCATATAACAGAATTTCCATTGTTCTAACACAAAATCAGACTTCAAGCGTTAAGCTATACCACAAAGATACTCGAATAAATTTGATTCATATAAACTCAAACGAAGAACTAGATGACAGGTGTGGAATATACTCATCATTTTCTCGGAGATTTTGAAAAGCGGAAAGCAAACCACTGCATATCTGGATAAGAGTGATGCCTCCAATCTTTTTCGTGAAATTTACAAGTTTTACATCGCATTGTACGGACAGATAGGCCTGAGAGGAAAAAATTATAAAAAAATAGAAACAATAAGAACACTGGCCCGTGATTAATAAGATAAAAGGCCTAAAATGTGAGATACTAATTTGGAAACACAAACCAAATGCTTACTAAACTACATTGCAAATGTTGCAAATTGACGAGAGGATTGCGTTTACTAAACTACATTGCCAATGTTGCAAACTGATGAGTGAAAAGTCCTTTTCAAAACATGTGTGATATTGTAAATGTACTAAAAAATTTAAGGAAAAAGATGTGTTTTTGTGGTCCCTTCATTAATATCATTATCTCTTAATTGAGTTTTATTCTCGATATGAAAAATTCCATTAAGATCATCTCCAAGGGGCTGGCTATAGTACGAGCAAATCTTTTAAAATCCCACTCCAACCGACTCCCAAGGGCCTCACTGCTTTATTGTTTCCCTATTCCGCTCGCTACATGGGGCGAGCGGAAGTTGCTCCCTATCCGGTGGGGCACAGCGCTAGAGTTTTGTCATATAGTAGTGCTCCTTCCCAACGGTGAAATCAACCGTTATGTTTAAACAATATCCGAACGCGATTGTTCTAACCATTCACACTCTCGACCGTTTAAAAAATATTCAAACAAACAAACGACGCAGGCTGCTCCCAATGGTCACAAAAATGGCCATTGGATTAAAACAATTCTAACAAAAATGACCATTTGGAGAGATAACAAAGGGGCATTTGGTCATATCAAGAAATAGGTAAAGAATAGGAAGTCCTTTGGAGTTGGTTCCAAAAAAGTGATCCTATTTTGTTGAAAAGCCCATATGCTAAGAAGCACTGACACTGGTACGGGGACACGGGTACGACAAGGGTTCGTCGACACGGCAAATCCTAAACAAGGAGGACACGGGTACGGCAGGGACACGATAAAATAAATTATTACTTTTTTTATTTATATTTTATGTGTGTTTACAATTCATATATATTTCAATAACTGAAAAAACCTCATAGAAAACAACTAAAATTAAAATTTACTGCATACTGAATCGCAATCGTTAGTTACATCCAGCTCGATCGGTAAATCGCACACAGCTCTAAATGTATGGAAAAGAACGGATGTGTTTCTGTGTTGGCTTCAACCTATCGAAAACCTTAGAGGATCAGATAAATTAAAGCCAAAACTGAATTGCAACATTCCGTTACAACCAGCCTGACAAATGAATCGCAATCAGGCTCAAATGGCGTGCAGAAGAACGACTGCGATTCAGTTTTGGCTTCAACCTATCGTATCCTCTGAGGTTATAACCTCAAAGGATCAGATAGGTTGAAGCCAAAACTAAATCACAGCAGCTTGTGACCCAATCCTATATCGAACAGTCCATCAACCCGCCGTGTCTAGTGCGTGTCCGACGAGTGTCCGAGGAGTGTCCAGCTCCCGGAAGCACGTGGGACACGGCACATGTGTGTTCGGTGCGTGTCTGGCGCGTGTCCGGCGAGTGTCGGTGTCCGACACGGGTACGGGGAGCTGGGGAAGTGTCCGTGCTTCCTAGCCCATATGGCTCCCTAGAATAGGGAGTGGCATTAGGAGTCCCTAGGAGATGCTCTAAGTCAGTTCATAGTTCTAGAGAACTTTAATAGAACCAAACCTTATTAATCATTAAGACCAAAAAATGAGATTTTTTTGAAGAACCCCCTTTAGATAAATACCAAAGGCGTCAATTAAATAAATGTATGAATTTATCAACTTTGGAATGGAAGAGTTTTTTTTATCCCCATAGCAGTTTCACTTTTCAAACACATTATGTATCACTAATGATTCAAAAGATGTCTGTAGCACCTTTGGAGGCTTAGACACACCATTATAGCATGATTGGTGTTTATAGCAACTTAGCACTACAGCAGGTGCTCAGCAAATTCACTTCAGCAGTCGCTTTAATCTACCAAATTCACCCGCTTTAGACAAAGGGCGATGAACGGTTAAAATGAACGGTTGATAAATCTTCTAACATTTGAGATCCCTAGAGGTTATAGAATTTGATGATTTTTGGTGAGGATCATCAACTTGCCATAGACATCATCCCCACCAAGTTTCATCAAATTATGAAACCTCTAGGGTAGGTAAAAGGCGGTGTGTAATTGCATAAATCAGATTCCATAAGTACGAGTATCCCTCCCCCACCCCCCCCCCCCCACCCACACACACACACACACACACATATACATATATATATATATATATATATATATATATATATATATATATATATAAAGACAGAGAGAGGATTCATTCGGTGCGGTGCGTGTGGTGTCGCACGGTAGCCGTCTGATGCACCGCTCCGTGTGGGTGCATCAGACGGTTGCGGTGCGACACTACATGCACAACACACCGCACCGAATCACTCCTCTCTCTCTCTCTATCTCTCTCTCTCTCTCTCTCTCTATATATATATATATATATATATATATATATATATATATATATATATATATATATATATATATATATATATATATATATATATATATATATATAGAGAGAGAGAGAGAGAGAGAGAGAGAGAGATGTACAGTCGGGTCGGGTTACATGTACAGTCGGGTCGGGTTGTATGGTCATACATGTACATATATATTGGGCTTGAGTCCCTCAATAGAGATGCACTCCATTCTCTCCAAACCCTAGCCGTCATCTCCTAACATGGTATCAAAGCTCTAGGGTTTCTCCGCGGTGAAGGCGACTCCTCCGGCATCTCCTCCTCTGACACCGGTCTCCTCCTCCTCCGACCTTCCCCTCCTGCACCCCACTCGGCCTACACCTCCTCCTCCTCCGGCCTTCCGGCAACTCCTCCCGCCCCGGCAGCCCCTCCAGCACTCCGGCAGCCCCTCCAGCACTCCGGCAGCCCCTCCAGCCCCCTCCTGCACCCGATTCCCCCCTCCGGCAGCCCCTCCAACACTCGATTCTCCCCTCCGGCAGCCTCTCCAGCACTCCGGCAGCCCCTCCAGCCCTCTCTTACACCCTATTCCCTTCTCACCCGCACCGGCAGCCCCTCCAGCCCCCTCCTGCACCCGATTTCCCCCTTCGGCAGCCCCTCCAGCACCCTCCTGCACTCGATTCCCCCCTTCGGCAGCCCCTCCAGCACTCCGACAGCCTCGCCGCCCCCTCCTGCACCTTCTGAAGCCCCCCTACACCTCCTGAAGCCCCCGCCGCCCCCCTCCTGCAACCCCCGCCACCCTCTCCCGGTTCCCCTCTCTTTTGAGTTTCCTCCATGGCGTCTCCTACAGTGCCGTCAGTCGTTGTGATCTCTCCACCGCTGAAGGCGGTCACCTTTCAGTTGTCCTCGGCCAGCGACTGGCCTGATTGGTCGCTCACCGTCGAGGCCGCGCTCTCCAGTCGCGATCTTTGGGGTCACATCACCGGCGATGATCCTCCTCCAGCTGCCTCCTCCGGCTTCTCCTCTGTCACCAGCAGTGTCGCGTCTTCTGCTGCGACTGCTACCACGGCAGCCACGGTTGCTGCTCTCACGTGGCGCCGCCACGATCAGGCCATCCAGGCGTATCTTCTGGACTCTGTTGCTCGTCCGCTCCTTACTCCCATCGGCCGCCTTCCTACAGCACGCGCGATGTGGGAGTATCTCCGGGACCGGTTTCTCCCGCGCGACGGCGCATACCGGCATCAGCTTATAAGTGACTCGCAGTCTGCACGTCAGGGGGAGCGCACGATTCAGGACTTCTTTAGTCTGATGAGTGCATACTGGCATGAGCTGGACTCCTGATCCTGGAGCGGTGTGCTTGCCCCCGCTCTCGGGATTTCCAGCGCTACCTCGATGAGGGCCACTTGCACCAGTTCTTGGCAGCGCTTCGGCCGGACTTTGCTCTCATCGCTACTCAGCTCCTGCACCGTGAACCACTCCCTTGGCTAGAGGATGCTCTACTCACCTTGGTCGATGAGGAGACTCCCCTTCAGACTCAGGGCGCTCGTCCTCCTCCACTTGCTCCTAGCTCCGACACTGTCATGGCGGCCGGGTTCTCCGATGAGGCTGTCTTCTGTCACTATTGCAAGGAGCTCGGACACATGAAGCGCGAATGCCCTACACGTCCTCCACGCAACCCCCGCTGGGGTCCGGATGAGAGAGCCTCACGCTGGGCTTCGGCTTCCTGCGACGATCGACGCGGCGGTCGAGGTGGACGGAGCCGTGGACGTGGTTCGTCCTCCTTCCACCACTTTGGTGGTACAGCGGCTACTGTAGAGGCCTCGACGCTCCCTACTGCTACCACAGCACCTTCTCAGCCTGATCCGGACCGTCTTCAGCGCCTCGAGGAGCTCCTTCTTCGCCACCTAGCCTCCACCGGCTCCGCGACTGCTCACGGCTTGTCGGCCATCTCTGGTAAAACTGCTCCATGGATCTTCGATTTGGGTGCCTCCTGTCACCTCACCTTTAACTCCACTGTCCTCACTGACTGTTCTCCCACTACCACCCACCAGGAGGTTCGCACTGCGGATAGGACTCTCGTCCCTATTCCGCAATGTGGATCCATCACTACTACCTCTAACTCTTCTGGTCGCTTGACCCTACCCCATGTCCATCATGCCCCTCGTCTTAACATTAATCTGATCTCTATCAGTTCTCTTTGCGACTCTGGCCTGACTATCACCTTCACCCCTTATGTTTGTGTTGTGCAGGATTCGCGGACGGGTCAGAGGATTGGGCTGGGCCGTAGAGCAGGACTTTACCAGCTGGACCATCTACATGTGTCTTCCGTTCTTGTTGCGTCTGTCATGTCTGTTACCTCTGATGCCGACCTGTGGCACAGAAGGTTAGGTCATATATCGAGTGATCGACTCAAAAGCGTATTCCGTTCGGGTGCTTTGGGTCGAGCGTCCTTCTCCCTCCTCTCTGTTTGTACGGGTTGTAGTCTTGTAGACTAGCAAAGCACCTAGCTCTTCCATTCTTTGCTAGTGCTTCCCAATCTGATGCTTTATTTGATTTAGTACATTCGGACATTTGGGGTCTTGCTCCTATTGCATCTATTTCGGGTTTCATGTATTATGTGTGTTTTATCGATGACTACTCTAGGTGCACCTGGGTTTATCTTATGCGTCATCAGTCTGAAGTCCCTCACATCTTTAGGAGATTCACCACTATGATACACACTCAGTTTGGTCAGCGCATCAAGACCTTCAAGTCTGATTGTGCCAAGGAGTATCTCTCCTCTGAGATGCGTGAGATTCTTTAGTCTCACGACACTCTTCACCAGCAGTCTTGTCCCCACACCCATGAGCAGAACGGCATTGCCGAACGCAAGCATCGTCATGTCCTTGAGACCGCACGAGCCTTGCTTCTCTCTGCGTCTGTTCCTCACTCCTACTGGGCTGAAGCTGTCATGACGGATGTCCACCTCATCAATATCACTCCGTCGTCTGCTCTGTCCGGTGCCACCCCATATGAGCGCCTCCACTCCAACCCACCTGACTACTCTCTTCTTCGCACATTTGGCTGCACATGCTTCGTTCTTCTTCCTCCCCATGAGCGCACCAAACTCTCTGCGCGATCTGTTAGGTGTGTTCACTTGGGGCTCAGTCGGGAGCACAAGGGGTATCGTCGTTACGATCCCTTGGCTCGTCGGATCCGTGTCTCACGTCACGTTTTCTTTGTTGAGGATGTCCCGTACTTCTCCCCTGAGTCTCGGGATCTTTCCTTGTCTCCTACGTCACCCTCCTCGCCTTTATCACATCTCCATATCCCCGTTCTACCCCCGGTTTCTGTTGCCCCATCCACGCCTACTCCACCTCCATCTTCCCCGCCACCTCCACCACCACCACCTCCTCCGTCTCCCTCGCCACCTCCACCACCACCTGTTACTCGTGTCTATGTTCGTCGGTCTGCAGCTCCTCCTCCAGAGTCGGTTCACACTGGTACTCCCTCGCCTGATGCTGCTGCCCCCTCCTCCCCGGTCGTGGATCCTGATCTTGTTCGGCGCTACCCAGCGCGCGAACATCACCCTCCTGACAGATATGACTACTCTCCGGACAGGTTTGGCTACTATGCCTTTCCCTCTGACTCTCCTGACTCCTCTGGCTACTCTGCCATTGCCTCCTATTCGCCATCTTATCAGGCTTTTCTTACTGCTCTACACACCCACCGGGAGCCCCAATCGTACCGTGAGGCAGCTTTACATCCAGAGTGGCGGCAGGCCATGTCAGTTGAACTTGAGGCTTTTCAGCGGACCCAGACATGGGATTTGGTGCCTTATCCCTCAGGTGTGGTGCCTGTTAGCTGCAAGTGGATATTCAAGGTCAAGACTCGACCTGACGGATCCATTGAGCGGCACAAGGCCCGCCTCGTTACTCGTGGCTTCTCCCAGGAGTATGAGATTGATTACGAGGAGACGTTTGCTCCAGTTGCTCGGATGACTACTGTGCGCACCCTCTTAGCTGTGGCAGCTGCTCGAGGACTATGAAGCACGAATACTTCAAAATACATGACGTAACGTACCGGATAAGTATCGGACACGGATACGGCTCGGATACGTGTCTGATACGTTTCGGGCATATCCTGGATTTAAAAATGCCAGGATACGGCCCGGATACGGCCCGGATACGGGAGGGATACGGGCCGGATACGGGAGGGATACGGCTGACCGGTTTGGGCTTGGGTTATCGAGTTTGGGTTTGGTTAAAAGTTAAACTCAAACCCAAACCCAAACCCAAACCCAAATCCAAACCCAAACCCACTGTTCCACACTAAAAGATTTAAGGATAAATTGCACAAAGACCCCTATAGTTTGACCGATTATCACTTACACCCCCTTATGTTTAAAACCCTACAAATGCCCCCCTGGAGGGGGTGCAAGTGATATGTTTTTCAAACTGTAGGGGGTCTATGTGTAATTTATCCAAAATTTAATCCCATCCCACCCTGTTTTCTGGATCGAGCGAGAAGAGAGGGAGAGCAGAGAGGCAGGCGTCCGCCTGCGCCCGTTGTCTGTCGCTCGCCGTCGCCCGCCTGATTGCAGCCGTCTGTCGTCCGTGCCAAACTACAGCCGTTAGCCGCCCATCTGTCGCCCAAGTGCAGTCGCCCACCGTCCCCCCGCACCCGTCCGCTGCCCGATTGTAGCCGTCCGCTGTTCGCCTGTCTCTCTCCCTCACAGCCCCATATCCCTCTCCCTCCCTCTCTCTCTCTCTCTCTTTCTCGCTCTTCCTCATAGCCCCATTTGCAGGCTTTCTAACCTGCCGTCAGGATCTGCAAATATGCAATAAGATCGATAAAAAACAGTGATAAAATATTGAGCCAATTATGAAAATTTTATAATTTTTTTTTCAAAAAATAGTGATAAATTATAGCAATTAATATTTTGTTTATATTGAATATGCAACAGCCTGTGCTTCTATATTGAATATGTTCTTTATGATGCATTCTATCAATTAATAGTTCTATAAATTAATAATTTAGTATTTTATTTAAAATAAATATTTAAAAAATAATAATTTATTGTCGTATCCTTAGCCGTACCCGTATCCTACTTTTTTAAGATTTGTCGTATCGCCGTACCCGTATCGTATCGTACTCGTATCCCGTATCCGTATCCGTGCTTCTTAGCTCGAGGGTGGCCTCTCCATCAGATGGATGTCACCAATGTGTTCCTCCACGGTGACCTCTCCAAGGAAGTCTATATGGCTCCTCCTCCGGGCATTTCAGTTCCTCCAGGGCACGTGTGTCGCTTGCGTCGAGCCATCTATGGGCTCAAGCAGGCCCCTCGTGCCTGGTTTGAGCGTTTCCGCAGTGCAGTCCTGGCCGCCGGGTTTGTTGAGCGCCACTCCGACTATGCCCTGTTCACTCGCTCCTCCAGTCAGGGTATTGCAGTTCTTCTTCTCTATGTGGATGATATGATCATCACCGGGGATGACAGTGCCACCATAGCATCCCTTCAGCGTCACCTCCAGAGTCAGTTTGAGATGAAAGATCTGGGCTCTCTTCGCTACTTTTTGGGCCTCGAGATTGCCCGGTTAGCTCGTGGTCTGTTGGTCTCCCAGCAAAAGTACATCTCCGACATCTTTGCTGATGCTGCTCTTACTGACTCTCGCACTGCTGACACACCCATGAACCTCAATTTGAAGCTTCTAGCTACAAATGGTGAGCCGCTCCAGGATGTCTCCCGCTACCAAAGGCTGGTTGGGATGCTTGTCTACCTCACCATGACCCGGCCAGATATTGCCCATGTTGTTGGCATTGTCAGTCAGTTTGTTCAGGCTCCACGTTCAGTTCACTATGTAGTTGTCCTTCGGATTATCCGGTACCTCCGAGGCACCGTCACCCGTTCTCTATTGTTTCCCTCCACCTCTCCGTTGGTGCTGCGTGCTTACTCCGATGCAGATTGGGCAGGAGATGTAGCCACTTACCACTCTACTACAGGATACTGTGTGTTTCTTGGTGATTCTCTTATTTCGTGGCGCAGCAAGAAACAGGAGTCTGTTGCTCGCTCCAGCACCGAAGCCGAGTACAGGGCTATGGATTCCACCACCGCAGAGATTGTCTAGCTTCGCCGCCTTCTTCTCGACTTGGGCGTTGTGATATCCAGGCCCACGCCTCTCTTCTGTGACAACCGGAGTGCTATTCAGATTGCTAGCAACCCGGTCTTCCACGAGCGAACAAAACACATTGAGGTTGATTGTCACTACGTTCGCCAAGAGTTTCTCGACCATACCATCTCCTTGCCATTCATTCCATCATCGGAGCAGACTACTGATTTTCTAACGAAGCCCCTTACGATTGCTCACTTCCGGCACTTTATTGGCAAACTCTCGGTTCATGATCCACCGTGAGTTTGAGGGGGAGTGTTAATGTATAGAGATGTACAGTCGAGTCGGGTTACATATACAGTCGGGTCGGGTTGTATGGTCATACATGTACATATATATTGGGCTTGAGTCCCTCAATAGAGATGCACTCCATTATCTCCAAACCCTAGCTGTCATCTCCTAACAATATATATATATATATATATATATATATATATATATATATATATATATATATATAGAAAACGGGAAATAAGCTGCCAACTTATTTCACCTATTTGGGCTGTCAATTGACAGCCGTTGGATTCCCATCGCCAGAAAAACCCAATGAATAATAAATGACAAATAGGGTAAATTGCGATCCCTTCGTCTGCTGCGCCTTGCGATCTCCGCGACCCCTTCATCTCCCCTGTGTCCGGCGACTGTCAGCTCTCTTCCCTCTTCATCTCCGGCGGCTCAGGCTCCTCGATCTCCCAACGCCACGCGAGGCAGCAACTGGTGCTTGCGCTCATCCCCGTCGCCGATCCAGCCCCGACCTCCAGCCACGATCTCCCCGACCTTTAGTCCTCCTCCGGCAAGCCCTACAACCCCTTTGATCTCCCCCTTCCCCTCCGGCAGCCATCCTCGACAGTGAATCGAGGGAGGCTGCCGGAGGAGGAGGAGATCAGAGGGGGAGGGGAGCGACGGGGGCTGGAGGTCGGGGAGGTGGAGCTGTCGGCGTCGGAGACGATCCAGTCTAGGGAGGGGGAGCTGCCGGCGTCGGGGATGACGATCGGGTTGGTGCGATCCATCGTCGCCGGAGGGGAAGATCGGGGATGGTGCGATCGGCGCCGGAGAACAGATCGAGGCTACCGGAGGTGGAGGGTGGTGGTCGGGGCAGCTGCGATCCATCATCGGAGCCGGAGAAGGCGAGAGAGAGAGAGGATGAGGGTGAGGGCGCCGGTGGGCGGTTCAACGAAAAAGAGAGAGAGGATGAGGGTGAGGCTGAGGGTGAGGTGTGTGCTGTACACAGTTTTTAAAAACAAAACGAATGGCTGATGATTTTAATCGAACGGTTGCTGCTGACAGCTCAAATGAACAAATGAGCTGTCAGCTCATACCCCGTATTCCCTATATATATATATATATATATATAGGGTCGGGATCCAGAAACACGCTATTTTACCACAGAGTTAGACACGCATCTCCAAAACCCTAGATAGAGATTTCAAAATTATTGATTTTTTGTGAGGATTATAACCTTGCCTTAGATAGCACATCAGCAAAAAATCAGCACATTCTAAAACCTATAGACTAATCAAATATTCCCTTCAATTTAACGGTTAAAATGAACGGTTGATAAAGCTCTTTAGATTTTATGCACCTAAAGGGTTTAGAATGTGCTGATTTTTTATTGATGGGCTATCTAAGGGTAGTTGATCATCCTTACAAAAAATCAACAAATTCTAAAATCTCTATCTAGGGTTTTGGATGATGTGTCTAACTCTATGGCAAAGTAGCGTGTTTCTGGATCCCGACCCATATATATATATATATATATATATATATATATATATATATATATATATATATATATATATATATATATATATATATATATATATATATAGAGAGAGAGAGAGAGAGAGAGAGAGAGAGAGAAAGAGGAAACGGGAAATGAGCTGCCAGCCTAATTCGCCGAAATGGGCAGGCACCCACTTGAAGCCCTTAGGAGTTTTAGAATGTGCTGATTTTTTGTGAGCATAAGCACCTTATTTTAGATAGAACACCCACAAAAAATCAGCTTATTCTAAAACTCCTAGGGACATCAAATGTTAGAAGTTTTATCAAGCGTCCCTTATAATCGTTAATCTGAAATATCACATTTGATACCCTAAAAGTTTTAGAATTTGCTGATTTTTTGTGGGTGTTCTATCTAAGGTAAGGTGCTTATGCTCACAAAAAATCAGCACATTCTAAGACTCCTAAGGCCATCAAATGGGTGGCTGCCCATTTTGTTGAAATAGGCAGCCAACCTATACCCCATATCCTCTCTCTCTCTCGCCATATATATATATATATATAT